>RWGZ01001196.1:77248-212706 GCA_009725065.1 Utricularia reniformis | reverse complement strand
CTCAATCCAACATTGAAATTAACCAAGTTCTCCCTCTCGATTTCTCTTCCGTTCTTCAAGTTCCGAAAACTCATACATGGGAGGATCCGGAGTCACAAATCGACTTACTTTCACCTCCGGTGATTGACTTGGATGCTGACGATGTCGTAGATCAGATAAGGAACGCGTGTGCATTATGGGGAATGTTTCAAGTTATAAACCACCGAGTTCCGGAAAATTTATTGAAGAAAGTTAACGAGCAAACTCATCGTCTATTTTCTCTTCCGCCGGAAACCAAGCTTTTAGCGGTGCGATCGCCCACCGGAGCCACCGGTTATGGTGTGGCTCGCATTTCTCCCTTCTTCGATAAACAAATGTGGCACGAAGGGTTTACGATTATCGGGTCTCCCGTACCACATTCTAAACTCCTTTGGCCTAATGACTACGAGGATTTTTGGTAACAATTTAATGTCATCTATTAGTCTTATATATGTATAAAAGATGAGTAGAACATGTTACTATAAGGTTTCAATTATATGGCTAACTTGAAATTCAAACCAATGTTTTTAAACTCAACCCAATTCGTTTGACCTTGATGGTTGGTCCGTCAATCGGCCTAATTAAAAAAAATTAAGTTAATAATATTTCAATAACGGTTCGCTACTGGGTCGGCAACGATTCGACAATGTTTTGATGACTCGGTGAAAAATCAAATTCAACGAACGAACTATATTTGATAACATTGATCCAAATACGATTCGTCTATTCATTATGAATTTGAATGCATTAGTTTTGTGTTTTTTGTGATTTTGAATTAGATAAATTAAAATATGATTTTTTAAGTTTGGTTTTAATGATTTTGTTTTTGGGTTTTAAATAGAGAACAATTTAAATCTATTTAGTGTTTACACATACTTAAATTGTAGCACTTATCAAATCAATTTAGGGTTTTAAAAATACTCTTTTATTTGTTCTTATTGTTTGTGACAGCGCTGTAATGGAGGATTATCAGAAGGAGATGAAATCTTTAGCTCATAAGCTTCTGCGCATCGTCTTAAAAGCCATGGGAGTCAGCGAAGAAGAAGACGAGAACCAAATTTCATTTCTTTACGACAATCCAGTGGATCCACTGCAGTTAAATTCTTACCCTAATTGTCCAAACCCTAACAAGGCTATTGGGTTAGCTCCACATACAGACACTTTTCTTCTCACTATTCTCCTTCAAAACCACACCACCGGACTTCAAGTTTTCCGGCAATGTTCCGGATGGTCATCTGTTACTCCGGTGACCGGAGCTCTTGTCGTTAACTTAGGAGATCTCATGCACATTCTTTCAAATTCATGCTTCAAGGCGGCGTATCATCGTGTTGTTCCAAATGCAGATGCTCATCGGCTAACCGTTGGGTACTTCTCAGCTCCTGCTACGGAGTGTACGGTTGCGCCGTTGCCGGTTTTTCCTGATCCTGTTTTCCGTCCGGTGGAGGTTAAAGAGTTTATTGCTCTCAAGGATAAGCATTTTGGGGAAGCTTTGGATTTCATAAGACTTTGATCGTAACGATTTATTTGGATAAATAAGAACAATTCTTAAATTTTTAAATTTAGATCAATTTTAATTAATTTTGGATATTAAAACAGAATTAAAATATTTTTTATTCTACTTAGTTGAAACAATAATAATAATAATAATGTTAATAAAAAATGGACTTGAAGAGGACTAGAAGCCCAACGGATGAATTTGGGCTCGTGATCATGTTTCTTGGGCCCAATTTATTTTAGGTTTCTTCGCCGCAAGAAAATCTGTGAAATCGCTTGATGTTTTCACTTGATGCAGAAGCGCAAAAGTTGTGCAGTTCAGAAATCAGTTTTGTGCTACAGAAAATTAGATCAGATTCCTATTCGCCGTGGAACGAATTCCTCTAATTTCAGTTGAGATAAATGAGAAACTATTTTTAACGGTCAGACAGAACGGTTTTCTTCACGAGTAGAATTCTCAGAAATCGGGAGATTCGGTGCCTGGGTTGGGTTACAGAACAGTAATGTGAAGTTGTGAGTAACCCACCTAGTCCTTTGTCTAGCCAATACGGCTTTTTAGGAAAGCAATGAATCATTGATAGTTATCAGATTCATTAAGCCCAAGTTCGGCTGCAGTACCCAGGTTTTCTTATGCTAATTTTGAATCCATGTATTTGCTCATGAATGTCCGTTATTTAGTATAAAAGTTTAATTTTTGTAATATTTTTTCACGGGTTCATTTCAATTTTAGGCCCTCAAAACGTTTTAGTTATGAAAACTGTAAAGATAAATTCTTATCGCCCACAATGATTTTGCATAGATGTTTTGATCATTTCAAAGCTGTTGTCACTACAAACTACTTGAACTTGTTTCTTTCTTTTTTGCAAAACTATGTAGCTGAAAGAATGGAGAATGTCGAAGGCTTGGATTTGTATAAACATGATTTAAAAGCCTTGACATCTCAAATTATGAAAGACGAGTCTCTCCTTAGAACCAAACGGCGGTAAGGCTTCCTTCATCGCCTATTATTCCTTTGTTTCAATCGTATTTGATTATCGCAAATTTCAATTCTTAAGCAATGTGACAGGTGGTTGATGGATTTACCTTTATCCGGGAACGAACTAAAACTGATTGACGAAATACTTCCTAACACTAAAAAGTAAGGTTTTTTTTCAGTATTTTGTATCCATTATTTACATAGGGTACTTGACTTGCATGAAAAATGAACTTTAATTTATCTTCCATTTTTGTTTCTCAGAATGCTACCGGAGTCGTTTATCTGGGAAGGTGATGTGAGTAGCAATATTCGATATTTAACTTGTGATATTTTTCGATAAACATTACGTGTGTTGCAATATTCGTTCCAGTTTATAAAACTGCACTTATATTCATGATAGTTGATGTGTGTATGTTAAATTGATTGCAGTTATTTTACGAAGATGTTCGAATGTGTATTGAAAAGGCATTTGCGGTGTATAGCAATGGGAACCGGAAACCACTATTAGAAGAGGATTTAAAAACTTCAATTTTACGTAATGGTTTTCGAGATATATTCATCTTGCTGGATAATATGACCGAAAAAGGCTTGTCCTCTTTTATCGAGCTACTTACCGAAAGAACTACGAAGATTGGTAGATTAAGTGGTAACACCATGAAGGCTATTGAGGATTTTCTTTCGAAGCTTATTGCTGATAATCGTGATGATTCTAGAAAGAAAGTGAAGCAATTATTTCAACTGTTGAAGGACCGAAGAAATTTTCACAGCAACGAGCTTACGCATTTAGCTACAAATGAAGATTATAATGNACTCTTCCTCGTTGTAATTGGGAAAATGCACTTGGAATGGCTCAGCAAAGCCAGTATTGGAGTGAAATGTATCAAGAGATACTCTACTGATAAAAATCAGTCCCAGTTCAGGCATCTTTAAAATCTGATGCAAATTAAACAAAAGAGGGACAAATGAAGAGCTCATATCCCATTCTCTAGCAACCTCAAGATGATCAAATATCAAGTAAACCATTTTTCCATTCACCCCGGAAGAGAATTTCATGGATCCACTCTCTACGTTATTCCCTTTCGAGGTATTCACCAAGTTACTCAAAGCTTCACGCAACAAATACACAAAATCAGAAGGCTTTTCACAGCGCTTAGCGCTTGAGTACCGACTGCTTTCACTTGCTCTATGAAATAAAAGCTGATTCAATATGGATTCAAACAGTATCCTAGGCGAGTAACAAGTTATCAAACTGCAATAAGCGAAAGGGCGGTTCAAGTGCCTGAATATCTGTAGCATAACGCTAGTTTTTCCCGTAAAAGATCCACCATAAAGAAACAGAGGCATCATTGGAGAATCCACAGGGCCCATAAGACTAACCAGTTCCAGAATCTGAGTTCGCCTACCTGGATAGGAACCAATCAACGCATCAAGGCTTAAGGGTTCACCATCAAATACAAGATCTTCTATAGACAAGGCCTGTAACTTGGAAGCCTTCGGCGGTGGCTTTTCATCCGGTGACGCACAAGAAGACAACCTCGCGGATCTTCGACTGGCTTTTGGAGTCCCCTCTTCGCACATCCCTTTTCACCCTTCGACGGAGAGAAATGGGCTCGCGTCAGTGCGTAAAACGGTTGCAAAAGAAGGAAAGATAGATAGTACTCAAGTTAGGGTTTTCTTGTTTCTCTTTCCCGCCAAATACCTCCCCCCTTTCTTTTATTTAAAATAATATAAATTAATAAATTATTACAATATAAATTACAGGATTCCATCTTATATGTTATTGTTTTTTGCAATCAATTTATCGTTTAAAATAACAACTTATATATTTAATTATTAGACAGTTGTTACATTATCATTATATTGAGTTTTTAAAAAAATTCATTAAATACAATCAAGTATATGATTTAAATTATATACAATCAAGTATATTATTTAAATTCATAAAATTAATTAGGGTTTGTTTGGAACTTAAATTAAAAGTGCGGTGAAGTGCGATATTCATATCGTGATTTTTTAATTGTATACAAAACACAAGTTTAATTGCGATGTGATAATCGTTAAAAAATCACGATATCATCACAGCCATTAAAACCAGTTGTGGTATTATCGTGATTTTAAAAAAAACTAATTTATCCTTACTTCTATTAATTATAATATAATTATATTTATTATTATATATATAAGAGTATATTAATATTTTTACATAAATCACGATAATAATATCACAATTTTACCAAACATATTTAAAAATTCACGATCATCATATCTCACCATACATCACCACATCTCACCACATTGCAATTTTTAAAAGTTATACCAAACAAACCATAGGGTTTGATTCATCTTCTAATATTCATAATCTTTTTAAAAAAATTTGATAAAATCTATCATAATTTTTATTTATATAAAATATCAATTACTCTAAATATAAAAAAATACATAGATGGTACTTCAAACTTAAAAGTCGCCAACTAATACCCAAATTTTAGAAATAAAGTATTTATTATTTTGGAATTTCAAAATCCTTTAAAAATATAGTAAATAGAAAAGGGTGACGTTTGCCGGTGATCCTCCAACTTTCGGGCGATGTAAAGGGTATGCCCTCCAAGTTACGAAATTGCAAATATGACACCTCAAGTTAACAAAAAAATGCAAATATGACACCTCAAGTTAATAAAAATATGTACATATGACCCTCCAACTTTAATTAAATGCATGTACGACACCTCAAATAAACAATATCATTTAATATTGACCATCTACAACATTGTTATTGTTTGACGTCTGGATGCACATTTCTTGAACTTGAAATATCAATTTTGTATAATTTTTCGTATAAAAGTCTTATTTATATAATTTGTGAACATTGAGAACGAATAATGCTAAGGAAAAATGTTTGCAAATTTAATGGAAAATCATGTGCTAAATACTATGGGTAAAAAATAAATGGTTTTGATAACTTGAGGTATCATTCATGCAATTTTATAAGTTGGAGGGCATAACATTTACACAACTCGTAAGTTGGGGGTTATTTATACAATTTTCTCAAATAGAAAATCTATTTTTGTGAGCATTTTTTATAACTTATTTGTTATTTTTAAAAGTTTGGAGATATAATTTGTACATTTTTTAAGTTCATAAATATAATTCAAATGGGCAATGCGCAAATTTGGTCATTGTAGTTTTCTATTTTGACAATTTTGGTCATTTTACTTTGTCAATTGTAGTAAATTAAGTCTCTTATACTTTCCCACATTTGAAAATGAAATCCTTCAACTTTGGTAACGAGCGACACCAACAAAGAAACTAAAAGACGAAGACAAAACGATGAGGACATTCGGTGGAACAGTGGCGACGGAAGAGAAGCGAAGATGAATCTGCGTAACTTCGGCCAAACAGTGGCAACATCGAAGATTATGAGAAGCAAATATGAGACTACCACGTAGAAGAAAATAGGAGATAATGGCTAAAAATTACGGCGTTAGTGTTTTGAATGACCATTTTGCAAATTTCTCAAAAATACGGGGGCCAATTTTACCAATACGTGTAAATTACGATGTATCTGTTTTGTTCGATTTAATTTAGATGACTAAACATTAACCTTAAAGACCAATTTTGCAAAATATCAAAAAGTACAAGGACTGAAAACGTCACATATAAACTTCGGAGACGAAATTTGCCACAACTATTAAACTACGAGAACCAAAGATGTCATTTTCTCAATTCAAACTAGTAATATATTTAATCATTAATAGAAAATTGTGGCTAAACTTGAATTATTTTGGATTTTCGAGATGAAATACAAAATTTTCGAGATCAAATTTCGGGCTGTACCGGTATTTTTTTGGTACCGCTCGATACCGGGTATTAGAGTTGATTTCCGGGTTTTTTCGGATCCAACCCCTAAAAAACTAATTAAATATTTATTTTTTAAAAATAAAAATAAAATAAAATTTGGTACGGACCGGTATATCGGTCATACCACTCATACCAATCCAGATCAATACAAAATTTTAAAGTGATATGAAAACATTGTTAAAAACTTAGAGGATATAATCTTTGCAATTTTTTGAACTTTAAGGATCTACATAACAAATTATAATTAGTTTTAGTACTCTTTTACCCTTCTCAAATTTGGAGTTCCACTTTGATACCTTCGTATTTTAAAATTACAATTACCATAAATATAACGAGTTTGTTTGGTATAACTTTTTAAAATTGTGGTGTAGTGAAATTTGATTATTTTAATTTTTTAAATATATTTGGTAAAATTATGATATCATCCTTCTGATCTAAGTAAAAAAACTAATATATATTTTTATGTTTAATAATGAAAACAAATAAATTATATATAATTATAAAATGAAAAGTAAGAAAGTAATTTCCAAAATCCATGGGACCAAATCGCAAAATCATTTTAAGCAACCCAAAAAATGATAATTTTAAGATGCAAGACTTCATCATGAACAAGAAATGGTGAACCCCAAGTTTTGAGCCATTTTCTTCTTTAGCAAAAGCAAATTCATTCCTACAAAGAGAACCAGAGTAGAAAAATACCTTAAAAATAACCCAAGCCAGTAACATCAGGTCTAGAGAATTGTTCGTTTCCTTGAGGATTAGCATTTGAGAGCAACACAATTCGTCCGTTTCTTCTCACTGAAACCTCTCGAATTCTCCGAACAAGACCAGTTAATGGATCATTGAAAATTTTCGTTTCCAGGTTACCTTCAACATACAAAATTGACCCAGGTACTAGATTCTTCGCAGCCATTTCACCCAGCTTCTCCGGATAAACAGAGACTCTATGCCATTGTACGGCGCAACGATTAGCATACTCCTTGGGATCTTCGTCATCCAACGGCCTCCTATTGTTTCGAATGCCCCCTGTTCCGAGTGAAATTAGGGTAACCGTTTTCCCACTCTTGAGCCGCTTCTGTATTGGAGTCTGCCCTAGCTGCCCAACCAGTATCGCCTTGTACACTCCGATGTCTAAGCCGTTTTCAAGGGGTCGATCGCCCATTATCCATCGTTGATTCTGGCAAGTACCACTTGGGGGATCGTTCGACCCCGCGTCAGAATCGAGATCCGAATTAAAATCATTTGATGAATACATGGAGGACGAGAATACGCTTGAACATACAGAAGTATCCCGAAATCTTGAGACTGAAGAAGCAAATAACCTTCTGAAGATCGCAGTAGCCATCCCTTCACAGTGAAACCCTAACGAAGAAGAAGCTTGGATCGAACTAGAAAAGTAAATAATAATGGGCCGTTGGGCCTTCTAAAAATTCGTTATTTAAAAGTAAGCCAATATTTATATCATCGGGTTGAAACGTTAATCCCGCTTGATTTATCCGTCTTTTTATTTATTAAAGACAAATAATAAAATATTTGATTTTGAACCTTCAAATTATACTATTTGCAACTTTGAACTTTATTGATTTGCTATAGTACGTTGATATTCTGAATATTTGAACGAATATTTGAACATTTCAAATACATCACATATATTTAATAATTTTTAATATTTTGAATATTTATAGTTAACTACTGATGATATTGTAGGTTTTATGATTGATGGGAATCAATCGGCTAGGACATTAATTTCCTTTGTAAACATGAATGTGGATGTCTCATCCAATTAGTAAACTTTCTATGAATTGAGCCTACGACGTAAGATATAGAAGATGGTTTTTTTTATATTTTTGATATTTATAGGGTGATGGTTCATGGTTGATGATTACTTGCCTTTAATGGGTTTGATATCCAGTATAAACAATGAGAACAATATCCAGATCAATTTTGTCCATGTAAATTTGTGCATATAAAGTTTTTTTTGTTGAAAATAAAAATGATTTAACTTAATATTCGGAAAATATTTTTCTATTTCTTTTAAGAGGCATGAAAAGGGAATAATAATGACAACCCCCACGACCTCAAAAGTCAAGTGAATCATGTGAAGCATGTCTTTAGCTGATCGAGAAACTAAAAAAACGCTTAAATCAGATTTCAGCCAGTAAAGGCTGGTCATATAGCCAACTTACAGAGCAGTTATCTCACATTTCTATTAATCTTTTCATCTGATTCTTGCTTCGTTTATTATTGCTGAACCTTGTTATTGATAAACGCAAACATTTAGTCCCGTTTAATGCACAACGACGAAGTTATAATCGCTCAAACATCATACCAGAACCAATTCTGTCCCCTGACTTCTTCAAAATCTCCCGTTTTATATTAATCTTTATGTTGCTTTCTCTTCATTGTAGCCCCCACAGTGTTTTTACGCCTTTCTACTTGTGGTCCTGATCTCAACATCATAATTTAACACTAACTGTGACATAAGTTACTTCCTTAATCTTCATCTCTGTTTTCATACCAAAATATGAAGTATAGCAGCAGAAAAGGTCGATTTTGTTACATTACAGAACACAGTGTAGATATAGATAGACAACAGACACACCATATATGTATAATATGAAAAACAATCAACAGAAAGCACTGCAAGTTTTGATACAATCGACGGTGCACCCACCTCCACCACCGCCGTATCCGTACCCTTTTCCAGCGCCACTATAAGAACTGTAACACTTATAGGGACAAGTTAGCTTCCTCTTATAACAAGGACCCTTAAGTTTACAGACAACGCTGGTTTTCACTACCCCATTAGTTGACCTTCCCCCGTAAGGGCCACCATAACCAGAGCCGTATCCTCCTCCTGGAACAAACCCGGGTATATTGTACCCTCCTCCTGGACCCATGAACCCAAACCCGCCATACCCAGGTCCAGTATCATCATCAGGCTGAGGACGAACGGCGATTAAGAGAGGAACCGCGGTTGAGAATAGGAGAAGATAAGCAGCGATAAGTAGGGAAAAAGGTTTCATTTTTGGTGATTATGTTTGAAAGAAGAGATGAAGTGGAGATTTATAACATGGGAAGCATTTAAAATGGGCCGGTTGGTAGTTGAGAAAGCAGGAGCGCGTTCTATTTAATGGCGCCTTTTGACTTTGTGAAGATATACTGCAGACAGTGCAGAAGCTTGGGGTCTTCGTCTTGTTGACTATTTCCGCCATGGATATGTCACTTAATCACTGTAGTAAAAATAATGTTTNTGCATTATAATATATTGAAATAATATCAAATAATCAAAGAGAAACTATGAAATTCATATATAAAATTTAATTAGTAATTAAAAGATAAGGTAAAAACGTAAATTTTTTTTAAAAATTAATTTATGGTTCTTTAAAAATTTAATTTAAAGATAATTTTAAATATTAATTATATAAATATTACATCGATTATAAATGATCATCTATTCTAATATAAAAGTTCTTTAACCCCTATTTTGTCTCTCAGGATTTTTAGTTGTTTCCAATTTTCATTTTTAAATGTCGGTCTCTTTTCTTGTGTTTCAGGACGCGGTTTCCTCCTCCTTTTACCGTTGTTGTTCCATTCACACAAATCGCAGAAGTTTTGATGACAAAAGGGTACGTGAATTTATTACGCCTTTCGCGACATAAATTATGAAGCAAATGAATGAAGAAGGAAAGCGAGCGGAGGGGTTGAGAAGTGGAAGTGTAAGCCCAAATTAGAGCATTCCATGAAAATATATTTTGTTCGGGAATTTGGTCGAACACCGTCTTCGCGTAATCGATGCTTGAGAAGTGTGATATGGCGTAAAGACCGATTAGCTTACTGGCTGAAAATGGGTCGGAGAAAAGACCACAACGCAGAATTTGTGTTAGAATATGATGCTTAGGATATCATTTGGTTAATATTCCATTGGGGCTGCTGGAAAGTGTAAAATGGAGGAGGCAGCGGCTGTAATTTTGAGACTTAAATTTCGGAGTTTTGCGCTAAATACCATCGATCCGGAACAGTATCGGTAAAATATCTCCATTCGCGTTAGCCAATCGCAAACTGCGTTTTTTACGCAATTCGCGATTGGCTAACGCGACTCGCGATTGACAAAATAAAATTTTAAAAAAAAATGTTTTTTTTGTAATCGCGATTGGCTAAATCGACCGCCAAAAGGAGGTCGATTTAGCCAATCGCGATTACAAGGTTTAGAAACTACTTCAGGCTTGTTTCGGCTCGCGTTAGCCTAACGCGAGCAGAAAGAAGCTCGCGTTAGGCTAACGCGAATTGCATTTTATAAATCTGCCCATTTCTTTCTTCTTTATTTTCTCCTGCGCGCAAAACCTAATTTCGACCTTTCGAATCGCGAATCGTAACCCCCAAACGCGAGTTCCCCCGACCGACGTTTTCCGGCTCTTCCCGCACGGGCATTCGACCACAAAACTTCGGAGTTTTCAATTTAACGCATCCTACTGTCGAAGGTATGTATTTTGGCCATATTTCGGGATTTTGTTTAGAGCAAAGTTTTGATTTTGTTACAATAATTTGTTATGATTCGATTATTAGTTACGATAGTTTTTGCGATAATTTGATTATTTGTTACGATAGTATTTACGATAGTTTTGATGTTTATTGTGAAAATATGAATTTTTTCGATAGTAGTTGCGGTGATTTAATTACTTATTGATAATTGTTGTGGTGATTTGATTATATATGATTTTAGTTTCGACTAATTGGATTAGTTGTGATGTTTATTGTGAAAATATGATTTTTTTCGATAGTTGCGGTGATTTGATTAGTTGTTTATATTTGTTGTGATGATTTGATTATATATGATTTTTGTATAGTTTTAAAATGACACACCATACCCAACAACCCATCGATTCGAGTGTGTTGACCCTTCAAGAGCGACATTTAAGTCAACGCGTTTTAAGCGGTGATAAAACGCTCCGGCACTTAANACCCGTAACAGGCAAGGGAATAATCAAATTTTCTAAAGATCATATATTGGACAATGTACTCCTAGTTCCAGACCTTGGATACAACCTCTTGAGTATCGGTTAATTAATCAAGGAAGGCTTTAAATTAATCTTGGAGGAAACCTGGTGCTCTGCCTTCAGGCCAAATGGATCAATGTTATTCAAAGTGCAAATGTCCAAGTGGTCTTTCTACGCCAACTCCAATCCTGATGTAGAAAAATGCATGACATCTGTCGAAGAATCCTCAAGATTATGGCACAAACGAGTGGGCCACATAAGTAAAATCAGACTACACAATCTAAAAAGATTGAAACTTGCACATGATATCCGTGATCTCATCTCTTTGGGTGAAGTTTGCAGTGTGTCTTGCAAGGGAAAAATGGCTAAACTCTCATTTCCTTCTGGGATGTCATGGCGATCAACTAAACCTCTGGAAATGATACATTCTGATTTATGCGGCCCTAGGTCAGAACCTTCACTAATTGGAAGCATGTATTTCATGACTTTGATAGACGACATGAGTCGTTTCTGTTGGTCTTACTTCTTAACAAGCAAAAGCGACTGTTTCAGTGTGTTTAAACACTTCAAGAGGGACCAAGAAAATCAACTTGGTGTGCAGGTAAAAATCACCAGAACAGATAATGGATCAGAGTATTGCTCTTCGGAATTCAATGATTTTCTCAATGAAAATGGAATTGTTCATCAGTGGACTATACCCTATAATCCGGAGCAAAACGGAGTGATGGAGAGAAAAAACATGACACTATTAAACATGACAAGATGTTTATTGATGGAGAAACAATTACCAAAATCAATTTGGGCGGAGGCCGTAAACACCTCGACATATCTGCAGAATCGCCTTCCCACTAAAGCTTTGGTAAACCAGACTCCGATAGAGGCAATTACAGGTAACAAGCCCTCCTTAAAACATCTAAGGATTTTTGGAAGTATATGGTATACTCTAATTCCAATAGAGAAACGAGAGAAACTTGGAAATAAGTTCGAAGTTGGTGTTTTTGTGGGATATGGAACAGTAAGTAAAGGATTTCGAGTCTTAAATCCATTGACCTGCAAAGTGTTCATTAGCGGAAGCATCACCATTGATGAATGTAAAAAATGGGACTAGAATGCTGGATGTATTGCCTTTAATCAGAAAGAATCAGACACAATGCAACGACATTGCCTAATGGATGAAAGATGAGAAAATGAATTGTCCAGTGGTTCAATATGAAACTCAAACCCTTCTGATTCTCCCCATGATGCAGATTCTGTAAGAGGAAGCCGCAGCCTGCAAGACATTTATGCCAGATGTTTAATAGCCACAACAAAACCTAGCTCAGTAGACGAAGCATTGCTCTCTGATGAGTGGAAATTGGTTATGGAGGAGGAATTGAAGATGATAAACAATAATGGGACCTGGAACCTTGAAAACAAACCCACAAATCAAGAAGTGATTGGAACCAAGTGGATTTTCGGAACCAAGTTAAATCCAAATGGAAGTGTCAATAAACTTAGGCTCGGTTTGTCGTCAAAGGGTATTCTCAAATCCAATGCATTGATTTCAATGAAACTTTTGCTCTAGTGGCAAGGTTTGATACCATCAAGCTTTTGATAACTCTTGGAGCAAAACTGAATTGGATGTAAAATCAACGTTTCTTGAAGAAAAAATTTTCGTTGAACAACCTTCTGGTTTTATACTCAAAAATCATGAACACCAAGTATATCGGTTAAACAAAGCTTTGTATGGTCTTAATCAAGCCCCACAGGCTTGGTACTCGAAGTTGGAGGCTCACTTGACCAGTTTGAACTTCACAAGAAGCAACATCGAGGCAACTCTGTTTATCATGAACATGGGAGAAGCTGTGACAATTATCTCATCATACGTAGATGACTTACTTATATTGGGAAATGAAGTTGAAGAAATAGAAAAGCTTCGTGAAGGAATGACAAGTTACTTGCAAATGAATGATCTAGGGAGCGCCACTTATTTCTTTGGATTAGAAATAACTCACATTTCCTCGGGTCTGTTCCTAAGTCAGCAAAAGTATTCCCTAGATTTAATTCGACGCTTCTCTATATCTGATAAATACCTCACACCAATGACAGGAGGATTAAAACTTCTATCATCTTATGGTGTTCAACATGCTGATGCAAAAACTTATCGAAGCATTGTGGGATCTTAAATGTACTTAACAATTACTTGTCTTGACATCATTTTTTCTGTGACTGTTTTGTCTAGGTACATGCAAGAGCCATTTGTTATCCACTTAGACGTTGCAATTAAGGTACTTGGGTATATAAAAAATACTTAGCACTGGGGACTTTATTTTAAGCAAGGAACATCAGTAAAACTGATGGGGTTCACGGATTCTGATTTTGCGGGATGTATTGATGACTCCAAAAGCACTACTGGATATTGCTTTACTATGGGATCATGCGTTTTTTATTGGAACACAAAGAAGCAAAGTTGTGTCGCTCAGTCCTCTACAGAGGCAGAATACATGGCTGCTTGAACCTGTGCCATTCATGCTATCTGGTTAAGAGAGTTGTTAACTGAGATCGGTTTTAAACAAGCTTTACCGACCAACATCTTTTGTGATAATAAGTCAACCGTGGCTATGATAAAAAATGATGTATTTCATTGCAGGTCCAAGCATATTAAGGTTAGATATCACGCTGTACGTGAGGCTGAGAAGGATCAAGAAGTGTTCTTTTTGCACTGCTCCAGAGAAAAGCAGTTAGCTGAAATTTTCACAAAAAGTTTGTTCAAGCCTCGTTTTGAAGAACTCAGATTGAAACTTGGAGTCTGTGATAGTGCCACCATCAAGGGGGAGTATTAAAACTGATAAATTGCAAGTCATATTTTGAGTTGGAAAGCAGAAGACATAAATTGGTGAAAATTCAGAGACAGAATCTCCAATGCTGATCTCATTGTTGAACACTTAAGCTAAGTTTTTGCTACGCAAATTACTTCTGTAAATTAGTGAGTGGCAGAAGTTGGAAGCAAAGAAGAAAAGCTTCTGTTTTAATGCTAATTAGTGAGTTCTTGCTTTTAAATATTGTAGGAACCGTAAGTTTTTTTCTCAAGTTGTTTTCTCCTATGTCAAGAATAATTTCAATTCAAGTGTGGTTCTAGTTTACATTGAAAGCTAGCAACAACTCTTGAATTCTAAATCATAAACATAAAGCTAAAGCTCATTCTTCACCATTCCACTCTTCCTGAGCTCTTCTCCACTCTCTACAGCAGCATCTCTACTCCAATAGAAAGTTTCTTGATTGAAATAACTTCAGATATATATAGAGTCAAGGATGAAGATTTAGGTAAATAGTATTTGTTAGATAAAGTTTTAGACAAAAGGGATGAAAGGAATTGGAAAATGGATTGTACAAGAAGCAGCTTAATTATCCATTGCTGCTCCTACAATTGCAGGCAAAAAAATTCAACCTGATATATATCCTACCCTACTTTACACGTGAGGGTTGGATTTTTGGTAGGTATGGGGAGGACAATGGTTTAAAAATGATAAACCCGCTGTGGGGCGGGGTGGATGTGGATTTCTACTCAAACCCAAACCCAAACCCAAACCCAAACCCATAACCAACCTACCCGCCAAACTTAATCTAATATTTAAAGTTTTTTATATATAATATTTTTTAAATATCTTATATGCCAATATGTTTGTATTATGATATGTAATTATGATTAAATTATAAATTATCATACTATGAATTTTTCTTATCAATTATATAAAACTAAGTTTGTTTTGATAAATGCATTTTGGTGTTATCATAATATTTTCGTTTATTTTGTAACCAAGTATAATGTAAAAGCGATGTCTAAAGTTTATAAATTGTGTATTTTACACATGTTTATGAATGAACATCAACTACAAAAAATGGACGATTTTTCATCCATTTTTTAGTAATCGATTTAGAAAGAATAAAGTGTTATTTATATAATTTTTAATATATAAATATGTTATTTACATTATTTTAAAATTTATATATATTTTTACTATTTTTAAGATTAAGTGATCAAATAAAAACGGTATTCATATTTCAAACATTAACGGATATTAAAATCAAACAACGATTACTTTTAATCTTTTATATTAAATATGCAATTATAAATATTAGAGACTATATTTACAAACTTTTTGAGTTTAGAGTTTTTTAATTATAACAATTTTTGTACTATTTTTATTATTTTCAAAGTTTGATATTTATTTACATTATTTTAAAGTTTAAATATGTTTATAAATATCAGTTATAAAAATAAAAACAATCTATTTTACAATATATATTACTTTTATTTTAAATATTTTTAAGAAAATTCTAAAAATATTATTTCGATAAAATAAAAAAAATTATATATATTTTTTATTATTAGAAATTTTACTTGGGTTGGATTATTCGACGTAGGGTGGGTATTTGCAAGGGTATGGCATATATTTGAATATTTAAACCCAACATGGATTCGGGGCGGACATGGATTTGAAGTTATGAGTGGTGGAACGGGCGTGGATTTGACCAAGCCCGACCCATTGACATCCTATTCATTAGATATGAGATACATAAGTGGATTACAAGAACAAAGGGAAAAGCAGCAAAGATCGTTAGAAAGCGAACAAAAAATGAGATAAAATGTATGTGTTGTGGTTAAAAAACAAAGGGTACCAATAGTCGTCCGGTTCGTTATAATATGAACTCGGTTTTAATTTATTTGAAATGAGGGAAACAATTATCTATGAAAGGAAAACTGACACGAAAATTTAGAGTGGAAAACTCCCTGAAAAAGGCATGAAAAACCACTTGACTAAGAAATGAGAAAGCTCTTAGCCGATTTCTTAATAGAATAGTTCATCTTACAAACGAGAAGACTTATGAAAATGACGAGGGAAATAAGAAAGCGCTAAGGGAATAAACCAGTAGAGTGATTGCTGATCTTGCACGTCCAAAATGTCCTGTTTTATTCCGTCATCAAACCTCCTATTTATAAAGTTGAAACCGCGTGTAATCCATGTCATGTAACCGTATCTGACAAGATCGTTTTCCCATGATGGAAAACGTGGACGTGACGGAAGTGCAGTCTGCGTGATCGGGCCTGAAGCGTGGAAGGCGTGGTTAAGCCCATAGCGCAAGCCACATGGCCCATTCCTCAAGCAATGGGCCATGTGCAATGCTAGCCTTCGGTCTTGTCCACTATGTAATGGGCATTTGTCCAAGTGGGCCTTCGGCTCCAACTGTACATGTTGGGTCGGGTTTCTAGTTGGAGTTGGATCTGGGGCCTTTAGGTTTGGCTTCCGTCACTTGGGCCGATCTACAATGACTTGGGTCTTATCTAGTTCGGGGTCTCGGGTTCTAAATCTCTCATCACTAGCCCCTCAAACTTTATCGCTATCGCAATGGTGATATGAGTTCGACCATTTAACTGAAAGCGTTTAACGCAAGAATGCCTGATTGAACGAATGGAGGACGGCACCCGAACTAGTTGTAACAGTGTCCCGAAAACCGATCCTTCACTTAGCAAATTTTAGAAAGTTAGTTTTCAAATTTGAAAGCAGTAACGGCTATGGGCAAAAACGTATTTTAAACTTTGACGGTAGCATGCGCCTTTTCGTATTTCGAAGGAGGGACATGTCGTCAGATTGGGGCCGCCAGCAGCGGTGACGTGTCATCCTGTGAGTGGTCGATATGTCAATATAAAAGCATAGGTTTTCTGGCGATTTTGCGAAAAAAACTTCTAAGCCCTAGCGTATTCTGGCGATTCAGTTTCCTGCGTTTCCAAACCTTCATTTCCTTCGAAAATGTTAAGGTAACCACTCATGGCACCTCGTTAGGGTAGATATCACATTATTTCTGAGATTGACACCGAAGAACTTCGGGTCAAGTTCTCTATTCCAGCACATTATCCCATCTAGAGGGGGAAGAAAGACGTTCCTTGCTTCCTTCCTACTGAGATAAACGTCTCTGCTGACGCTCTAATTGTTAGCTACGGCTCCCTAAAGTGCGACCTATGATTTCCGCTACATCCCTTTGTAGCAGCCGTGCTTCAGGAAATCCACTGTCTGATCTACGCTCTTTTTTCGGGCAGTTACTTGTATATAGTTACGTTTATTTTCTATTGTTATAGGCAGGGGATAGAACCAACGCTGAGGCATATGTTCAACCCATTTTTGGTGGGATCCCGAAAGGGTAGAAGGTTGTTAGGATGCCGTAGGTTATATTATATAGCGATTCGCACTAAGGAGTGTGCTATTGTTGATAAGGAGGAATCCCTACATGAGTGGGAATCGTGTTACGTCTAGATAGATGTCCCGAGGGAGGACCTATTGATAGTGTCTCCCTTAATCATCCATCCTTACATCAGGAGGTTGGACAGAACTCGGGTCAATCCTTCTCATCAGGATATTGCCAACACAGTTGCGATGCTTCGCCCTCCCAAAAAACGTCTTAAACATATAGACATACTTTGGGAGAAGAAGCTGCTAGAGATAGGGGTAGCGGGTATAACAGGAGCCTCTGCCACGAATGACATATTCTCTAGCTCTAACTCAACTGAGTCTGACGGATTGGGTATGGACTTTAACTTACTTTGGTCCATATTTCCTTGATCTCGTCTAAAAATATTTTAGAGAGTTGTTTATGATCAGTCAATTTCTTTTATAATTTTGAGTTCAAATATTGTGGGGACACGAGCGATATACAAGATTGGGCCCACAATGTGTGAGCTTACGTCCTCGGGAGAGTATAGCTCTACCTTGGTTTTCACTATAATAATCAAGAATACAAATACAAATGATAGATGATGACAATCCGAATGAAAACGGTTCGAAAATTATCAATTCCACTCCGTTGCGCCCGAAGCGATAAAAACTCGTGAATTGGGGTGATGGTCGTGACTTTTGGACAAAAACTCACGAATAGGACGATATGTCGCAAGTCAACGTGCTCAAATGACGAAAAGTCGCAAGTCCAAGGTCAGAGTGGCGAAAACTCGCGAATCGGCGGGCCAGGTGACAAAATCTCATGACTACAGCCATGGATACATGTTCTCGCGACTATGTTTTTGGATCGCGACTATTATTCGTCGTAGCTGTCAATGTTTTTGGATCGAACGTCTCTCTATATATGGATTACATGAAGGGGCAAATCATCAAGATGTTTGGTTTGGAATCCGAAGATAAGCATTGAGAGTCGATCGATCATATAACCAAGGATGAGGACTTCAAGAAAATCCCTATTCTAGATGAACCACCATTGAAAAAGGATCCCAACTTTCGTCTATTTGACTTGATGGAGAAATTAGTCAATGAGTTGGTTGTGGAAAAGGAGAAGAAATTAGAGGATCTGAAGGCATGGATCGCGGAGAAGTCTGGGGAAGCAGATAGGGAGGAGGGATAGATAGACAAGGTTTAGACCTTAGGTCCCCCCCTTCTGTATTTTGTTATGTTGTAAACTCTGTTTTTCCAATATATTTGCTTTTTCTTCTAAGTATAAGTTCGGGGTCTATACTGAACATAGACCGTTCGATCACCTTAACTTAGATCGGAACTTTGCTAGGCTTAATAAGTTAGGGAATCTTAATCACATTAACAGATCACTCATTATTCTGTCCCTATCAAACATTATGACTTTGTCGGCGTTGCCATGGTTCTATATGAGTCCCTGAGTCCCATGACAAGCTTTATCGAAGTCCCGGTTCTAATACAAGTCCCGCGTCAAGCTTTGTCAAGCCCCGGTTCTACATAAGTCCCAATATAGGCTTGTGTTCGTTCTTTGACTGGCTAATTCTGTCATTGTTATCTCGTCTATGGTTAGGTACAAAGTGTCAAGAGTTATTTCCGAAGGGTGAATGTCGTCGAAGAGAGATTAAGTTCGCAGTAAATTCTGGGAGTTTTGCAGTCCATCTAAGTACTTAACAAGCGAGGAAGATATGACTCGTCCAAACGGTCATAGCTACTTGAAAGCCTCATGGATGGACCGCTACGGTCGCCAGTCCAAACTCGTCCAGAAAATCCAACTTTAAAATCGGTCACTCACCTAGCTAGAAATAATTTGTATTGCATATGTTGTATCCTTTTCATAGTATGAGAAACATTTTTATTGTTCATAATTGTAACTAAATGTCAAAGTTTTTACAAAAAATATTGCCTTAAATTCATAACGTTCCAGGTTCGGGGGATCTCATTCTCATCCAATGCTTCCAACTTATAAGCTCCAGCTCCTAAGTTTTTAAAAACTCGATAAGTCCCCTCCCAGTTTCTATCTAGCTTCCCAACGTTTCTCTGAACTCTCACATTCCTGAGAACAAGGTCGCATTCTGAAAATTCTCGGGGTAAGACGGGCTTATTATGGGCCCGCTCCATAGTTCGTTGATAAGAACACTTGTGCGCATAGATAGCATTTCTTTTTTCATCAATTATTTAAAGATCTAGGGATCTCCTTTCATCGTTCTAATGCTCGTCATATTTAGTTATCCGAGGTGATCACATGACAACCTCAACTGGACTAAGTGCTTCGGACCCATACACCAAGGAGAATGGAGATTCTTTTGTCGTAGAGCAGGGTGTAGTCTTGTAAGCCCATAAAAGTGTTGGTCTGGGTGTGAGCCAATGACGAAAAGTGTTGAGCGATGCCTAACTTGATACAAAGATCTTGAATAGACTTTCCGTGAAACTGGAGTATGTTATTCGATACGAATCCTCGGGGTACGCTGAAACGGCTTATGTTTTTCCATAGGAAGTGTTTCCCCACTTTCTCTGAGATAATGACCATTGCATCACCTTCGATCCACCTAGTATAATATTTAATTGTCACTGTACAGAACTTTCGTTGCTTTACTAATGGAGGTAAAGGTCCCGAATATCAAATCCCCATCTGTCGAAAGGACAGGCGAGCGGGGTAACTGATAAAACAGTCCCTGGCAGTTGTGGGACCGGAGCATGATATTGACAAGCATCACAACGTCTAATATATTTCTCAGCATCCTCATAGAGTGTTGGCCAAAAGTACCCGGCGCTGATAATGCAATGGTATAAAGATCGGGCTACAGAGTGTATACCGCATATCCCCTCATGAACATATATCATGACGGCTTCAGCCTCAATAGGAGATAAACATCGCAAGAGTGGTCCCTCAAAACTCTTTTTATATGATCGTACATCACTTAAGACGTATAGTTTAGCCCGGGTTTCAATCTTCACGGCCTCAGATGCGTTTTCAAGTAGATGGTCATTAGTCAAGTACTTAACAAAGGGGTCCATCCATGTGTGTTCCCCATGGGAGTCAGTAGCATTCATTTTCAAGCCCTGGAGTTCATGGCATAAAGCCCCAATTTCTTCAATTGACTGTTCGGTCACAGATATTTCGACCGAAAGTCGTTCTTGAATATGGACCGATACTGTAATAGCCAGGAAAAAGGTATGATGGAACAATATTAGGGAATATAGTGGTAAAGTCTAGACAAGGAATAACGAGGGATACGAGAATGAAAGAACGAAAAAAGAAACGAAAAGATAGAAAAGTAAAGCAAAAGATAAAGGAGGGGTCAAAAATAAAAAGAATGAGAGGTCAAAATGTGAATTAGAGAAGTTAAAATGTCTATAAATAGGGGCGGGAAGGTCCAAAATCAAGTTAGTTATCACTAATCCGTGAAAAACTCGAAAAACACAAAATTTATCGCGGAACAACAAATTGTCACGAATTTTGGTGCAAAGAGATATTGTCGCGATATTTTGGCAGAGAGCAAAATTGTCGAGGAAAAACCTATACCACAAAATTGTGGCGGAAAACCTAAACCACAAACATTGTCGCGGAAATTTTGAAGACCAAATTATTTTGGATTTGCCCCTAAGCACAAAACTGTCGCGGATTTCGAGAATGGAGTGATTTATCGCGGAAATACTAAATTTGGGTGTTTTCATCGCGTCTCAACGCCGGATTGTGAGAGAAAAAGGATACGAAGGGTCTACGGTAATCACATAGTTAATAATGAGATAATAACATCGTAAATAGAGTACTAAGACCTGTTACGAAATGCAGGGAAGCACGAAGGGATTATAACGAGCGAAAGCAAACAGTAAGCGGAGTGAACACAATGTAGTAAGGGAAGGTTCCGACTTAGGGAAACGGGATGGGTTAGTAAGAAAGAAAGTAAAGGACACGAATGAATGAGGAAAATGTTAATAAGACTCGGGGTGAGGAAGGATGGACCGTCCTACCGAACCCGACATCGTGCTTACTACACGATCCGCCAAAGGAAGGGCATGCCTGATGAAGGGAACGTTATGTTCCAAAAATGAAATGATACTTACGAAAAGAACAGAACGGATCTGGGTGGAAAAAGGTGTATCGCCTAAGTACTTACACGGGGAAGGGAAGCATATGGCCCGTCTAGTCAACCAACAGCTAACGGTTGGCTTGGGTGGGACATGTACCGAGCATGTTACTCTCGACAACAGTAAAGTTAAAGGATGAGGGGAATGATAAGGGTAAAAGACTAAGAAGAAGAAAATAATAAAACGATTAAAAGAAACAACATACGCGTGTGTGTATGGTTTATTAAAGAAATGAAAAGATAAGTATAACGTGTGTGAAGTTTCCTTTAATAGATTGTGACCGCTTTACAGATTTTGTAGGTGACGCAGACGAGGTATGAGAAGGGCATGGGAAGGAGGTCGTCGGTTGTCTGGTGATAGAGTCCGGTCTTTTGAGAATACTCTAGATTATGTTGCTAGACTTTAATGCTTTTGAATTATGTTTTAAGTTTACGTTCGAACGTTTCGTTTTATTCAGCACGTTTTTACTAAATCATCTAGGGCCAAATTATGGTCGTTACAAATGGCATCAGAGCGTAACATCGCTACCAAACCGGTAATGTTGCGGTCCTNGTCATGTTAAAAACCGACCACAGTAGAGAACCAGAAAGACTAAGGAGAGGAAGTATAAAAGAGAGGAAATGGTAGAATGAATAAGTAAATAAAAGAATGAAAGTGAGAGAGATAAAACCTGCTAATAAATTTATTATACTGAAGCTTTCTTTAATAGACTATGACCGTTTTACAGACTTTGTAGGGGGAGGACCGGAGGCTTAGGTGACATTGGAGTAAGGTCGTCGATCGTCCGCTGTACGAGTCACCCTTTCTATTTCGTTGCTTTGTAATTAACTAGTTGTATTTTGAAAAGAAACGATGACATTCCCCGGCTTTAAGTGATGTTTTAATTTAAAAGCTTATTTTCATTTTGCTTGCGCATGGACCTTGTTAAGGCCGGAATTACGATCGTTACAGTGTCCTTGCTGAGGTTTGACGCAACACATCGACTATAACCTGGGTCCTGCTCTGATACCAAATGTAACGACCCGCCTTTCCGCTTGCACGATATTGTCCGCTTTGGACTAGGATGACCCTAATGACACCCACCTAGTCCTCATGGTTTTAACTTTTTCCCTAGCCCCCACACTTCCCAGTGGGTCACCCATCGCTGAATTGCTCTAGGGTGAGCACGCTTAACTTTCCAGTTCTAACGTTCCGCTTCCCACTTTGATAGGGAAAATGCCTCGTGCAATGGGAGACAAATCATTATACTTAACATACGATCGTTCCCCGTCTGATACCAAATAGCCAGGAAAAGGGTATGATGGAACAAATAGTAGAGAATGTAGTGGTAAAGTCTAGACAAGGAATAACGAGGGACACGAGAACGAAAGAACGTAAAAGGAAACAAAAAATAGAAAAGTAAAGTAAAAGATAAAATAGGGGTCAAAATCAAAAGAAGGAGGGCTTAAAGTGTGAATTAGAAAAGTTAGTATGTCTATAAATAGGGGTGGGGAGGCCCAAAAACGAGTTAATTATCATTAAGACACGAAAATTCGAAAATTGCCGCGAAGAAGGTAAATTATCTGGGAAATTTTGTTATTGAAAAATTATCGTGAATTTCACGCTTTGGAAAAATTATCGCGATTTTGAGAAAGGCAACTATTTTCACGAAAGCGATTCTGTGGAAAATTATCGCGGAAAATGTTGAAGAACAAAATTGTCGCGAAAAGGCTTGAAGTGTAAAATTGTCGTTGATCCTGATTCTAGCACAAATTATCGCGGATTATGATTTCAGCACAAAAACTATGGCGGATCATGTTTACAGCACAAATTATCGTGAATTTTTAAAGAAGAAGGGAATTTACGCGGAAACACTAGATTTGAGTGGTTTCGTTACGTCTCAACGTCGCATCGTGGGAAGAAAAGACACATAGGGTCTACGGTAATCACATAGTTAACAATAAAACATTATAGTCGGAAATCGAGTACTAAGAATTGTTACGAAATGCAGGGAAGCAGGGAAAATTATAACAAGCGAAAGTAAACGGTAAACGGAGTGAACTCAATATAGTAAGGGAAGGTTCAGGCTTAGGGAACGGGATTAGGTTAATAAAGAAGAAAGAAAAGACACGAATGGACGAGATAAATGTTAATAAGACTCGAGGTGAGGAAGGATGGACCGTCTCACCGAACCTGGCATCGTGCCTAGCACACGATTCGCCAAAGGAAGGGCATGCCTGATGAAGGGAACGATAAGTTCCAAAAAGGAGAAGATACGTACGAAAAGGGCACAACGGATCCGGGTGGAAAAAGGGGTAGCGCCAAAGTACCCACCCGGGGAAGGGAAGCATATGGCCCGTCGAGTCATCCAACAGCTGACGGTTGGCTTGAGCGGGACATGCACCGAGCAAGTTACTCTCGGCAACAATAAAGTTAAAGTATGAAGGAAATGATAAGGGTAAAAGAAGAGGGAAATAAGAAAATGGTTAAAATGAATGATTCACGTGTGTGTGTACGGTGTAATTAAGAAATGAAAAGATAATGTGTAGTGTGTGTGAAGTTTTATTTAATTGATTGTGACCGCTTTACAGATTTTGTAGGTGACGCGGACGAGGTATGAGTGGGGCATGGGAAGGAGGTCGTCGGTTGTCCGGTGATAGAGTCCGGTAATTTGGAGAACACTCTAAATTATGCTGTCGAACATTGATGTTTTCGAACTATGTTTTAAGTTTACATTCGTATGTTTTCGTTTTATTTAACACATTTTAACAAAACAGCTAGGCCCAAATTAGGGTCGTTACAATTGGTATCAGAGCGTAACATCGTTACTAAACCGGTAACGGTGCGGTCCTACGTAGAAGAGTCTAGGAAACTCCTAGGAGGTCAACCGACCATAGGAATGGATGGGCATAGAATGTAACGGATGACATGAGTAGGCATAGATATAACGAAAGCTTAATGTAGGAATGGCGCCTAGGACGAGAGCGCATGGAAACCGAGAGGAGGATAGAAATGCATCAGAATAGGCACCNGAAAAGATAATGTGTAGTGTGTGTGAAGTTTTATTTAATTGATTGTGACCGCTTTACAGATTTTGTAGGTGACGCGGACGAGGTATGAGTGGGGCATGGGAAGGAGGTCGTCGGTTGTCCGGTGATAGAGTCCGGTCCTTTGGAGAACACTCTAAATTATGTTGTCGAATTTTGATGTTTTCGAACTACGTTTTAAGTTTACATTCGAATGTTTTCATTTTATCTAGCACGTTTTAACAAAACATCTAGGCCCAAATTAGGCCCATATTAGGGCCGATCCGAAACTCTCCGTAGTGATCTTTCATTTCCATTCTCCCCGTCCCTGAACTTCGTTCCTCGCAGAGCTTCTTGTGCGTTCCTTATCCATTCACCGCAATCCTATATCTACTCGGACTGCCGCCGCCACCAAACTTGAGAAATCTTCGTCGTCGCGGCCATACATAGTCAGTTTCACCTTTTCATTCAGCCTTTCTGTAAAGCGGTGCATCTTTTCCTGTTGACTCCCCATGATCTCGTAGGCGTACCTGCCTAGTTCTATGAAATCCTGCATGTACACCATTACGGGGCGGTTTCCTTGATTACTCGGACTACGAAGAAGAAAATAAGAAAATGATTAAAAGAAACGACTTACGCGTGTGTGTATGGTTTATTTAAGAAATGAAAAGATAATTATAGCGTGTGTGAAGTTTCCTTTAATAGATTGTGACCGCTTTACAAATTTTGTAGGTGACGCGGACGAGATATGAAAAGGGCATGGGAATGAGGCGTCGGTTGTCAGGTGATAGAGTCCAGTCTTTTGAGAATACACTAGATTATGTTGCTAGACTTTAATGCTTTTGAATTATGTTTTAAGTTTACGTTCGAACGTTTCGTTTTATTCAGCACGTTTTTACTAAATCATCTAGGGCCAAATTATGGTCGTTACAAATGGCATCAGAGCATAACATCGCTACCAAACCGGTAATGTTGCGGTCCTACGTAGATAGGCCTAGGAAACTCATAGGAGGACAACCGACCATAGGAAGGGATGGGCTTAGAATGTAACATGTGACATGAGTAGGTGTAGACATAACGAAAGCTTAATTGAGGGATGGCTCTTAGAACGAGAGCGAATGGAAACCGAGAAGAGGATAGCAATGCATCAGAACAGGCACCGGTGACAGAAACCCTGATTGCGGATTCGTCGACGCCCCTCACGTTTATCTAGGAGAGTCTCAGGGATCTGTTCCAAACTATGGCAAGTTCCCTTGTTAGCCCGATGAGACATGGACAGATGGAGAGGGGAAACTCTGTGCAGATGGATCAAGTGTCAAGGCCTGAAAAGGGAAGAATGTACTACAACGAGGTTTTAAAGAAGGTTGGGATGAACAGTTTCACCGGAGATAAGATGGGGGACGCGGAGGCGTGGATTATTCGCCTAGAAGAGAAGTTTGAACTGATCGAAACCCCATAGGAACTTAGGGCAGGACTGGCCCCACTATGGTTCGGCGGTAGCACTTCCCGATGCTGGGGAAGCGTGTCGGTCTCACTGATGAAGGATGGACCCATCTCTTGGGAGAAGTGTAAGAATGCGTTTTTGGATTATTACGTGCCAAAAGGACATAAGAAAGACAAAAGGGCCGAGTTTGACAGACTGATTCAAGGGTATCACCCTGTAATCGAGTATATGCAGGAATTCATAGAATTAGGTAGGTACGCCCCCAAGATTATGGGGAGTGAACAAGAAAAGATGCACCATTTTACAGAAGGGCTGAATGAAAGGGTGAAACTGACTGTGTTTGGCCGCGACGACGAAGAATTTTCAAGTTTAGTGGTAGCGGCAGTCTGGGTGGATGGGGGAATGCGATGAATGGATAAAGAACGTAGCAAGAGCTCCATGAGGAGTGAGGTTCAGGAGCGGGGAGAATGGAAAGGAAAGGTCACTACAGAGAGTTTCGGGTCTGCACACGACCCCCGATCAGGCCTGTGTGCGGCAAATGCGGGATACACCATTTTGGAGAATGCCGGGCAGGAACAACCAGTTGTTTCAAGTGCGGTCTGGAAGGACACTTTGCTCGAGAATGCACAAAGAGGAGAAAGATTGAAACTGGGGCTACCGAAAAAAGGCAAAGGAAAGGATCACTAGAAATGCTCGGGTGTTCGCTGTGAACAAGGAACAGGCCTCAGAGGCCGAAGACGTCGTGGCAGGTGCACTACTTATTAATGGGTTTACAGCTTTCGTATTATTTGATTGTGGGGCGACACATTCGTTTGTGTCCTAAAAGTTAGCGAAACTGTTTGGGGTAATGGGAGGTAACGCTAAAATCAAAGTTAAGACACCGGGATCAGAAGCCCTGAAGGCAAACAAAATCTATAAGGGATGCGAGGTAGAAGTGGATTCGGTACGAACAGAGGCAAACTTGATTGAGTTGGGGATATGGGATTCGATGCTATACTGGGAATGGATTGGTTATCTAAGTATGATGCACAAGTGAAATGTCGAGATCGTACAATCACTTTTAGTACGCCGCAGGAAGGGAAAAGAGACATGGTCGGAAAACCGATTATGGGAGAGGATGGAGAGTATAGTGATCGGTCGAATTGGCTAGCATTTGTCACCACTGAGAAGGAAGGGACACCATTGGAATCAGTTACGGTAATTTGCGAATACGGTGACGTGTTTCCAGACGAAGTACCGGGTCAGCCACCTCAGAGAGAAGTGGAAATGGAAATAGAACTGCTCCCCAGAACAAAACCAATCTCCAAGGCTCCATACCGGATGGCACCAAGAGAGATGTAGGAACTGAAACAGCAGATTGAGTCGCTATTAGAAAAAGGATTTCTTAGGCCAGACAACTCCCCTTGGGGAGCACCGGTGTTATTTGTTAGAAATAAAAGCGGCGAATTAAGACTGTGTTACGATTACCGGGAGTTAAACAAGGTTAGATAAAAAACAAGTATCCGTTATCGAGAATCGACGACTTATTTGATCAGTTACAAGGCGCGGAGGTGTTCTCAAAGTTGGACCTGAGGTCAGGGTATCATCAGGTCTGTGTGAAGGAAGGGGAGATACAAAAAACAGCCATTCGAACGAGATACATCCATTAAGAATGTACGGTAGTACCATTTGGATTGACTAATGCACCAGCAATCTTCATGGATTTGATGAATCGGGTATTTCACCAGTACCTAGACAAGTTCGTAGTGGTATTCATTGATGATAACCTAGTTTACTCTCGCAACCAGAAGGAACACGAGCGACATCTGAGAATAGTATTACAAACCCTCAAACAAGAGAAGTTGTATGCCAAGTATAGCAAGTGTGAATTCTGGATGGACATCATAGCTTTTCTAGGACATGTGATATCAGCAAGAGGGGTGTCGGTAGATCCAACGAAGATAGAAGCAGTGATGAATTGGCCAAAACCGACAAACGCTCGGGAAGTGAGGAGTTTCTTAGGATTAGCCGAGTACTATCGGAAATTTATCGAGGGGTTTGCAAGGATTGCCAAGCCGCTGACAAACTTGACCCGAAAAGAAACGAGGTATGGGATGAGAAGTGTGAAGAGAGTTTCGAATGTCTCAAGACGAAGTTGACATCTGCACCAATACTGGTATTACCCACACCAGGACACGACTTCACGGTATACAGCGACGCCTCGAAGGAAGGACTCGGATGCGTACTGATGCAAGGTGGGAGGTCATAACATACGCATCCCGCCAACTGAAGATACACGAGTTGAAGTATCCGACCCACGATTTGGAACTAGCCGCGTTGGTATTCGCNGTCGTAGAGCAGGGTGTAGTCTTGTAAGCCCATAAAAGTGTTGGTCTGGGTGTGAGCCAATGACGAAAAGTGTTGAGCGATGCCTAACTTGATACAAAGATCTTGAATAGACTTTCCGTGAAACTGGAGTATGTTATTCGATACGAATCCTCGGGGTACGCTGAAACGGCTTATGTTTTTCCATAGGAAGTGTTTCCCCACTTTCTCTGAGATAATGACCATTGCATCACCTTCGATCCACCTAGTATAATATTTAATTGTCACTGTACAGAACTTTCGTTGCTTTACTAATGGAGGTAAAGGTCCCGAATATCAAATCCCCATCTGTCGAAAGGACAGGCGAGCGGGGTAACTGATAAAACAGTCCCTGGCAGTTGTGGGACCGGAGCATGATATTGACAAGCATCACAACGTCTAATATATTTCTCAGCATCCTCATAGAGTGTTGGCCAAAAGTACCCGGCGCTGATAATGCAATGGTATAAAGATCGGGCTACAGAGTGTATACCGCATATCCCCTCATGAACATATATCATGACGGCTTCAGCCTCAATAGGAGATAAACATCGCAAGAGTGGTCCCTCAAAACTCTTTTTATATGATCGTACATCACTTAAGACGTATAGTTTAGCCCGGGTTTCAATCTTCACGGCCTCAGATGCGTTTTCAAGTAGATGGTCATTAGTCAAGTACTTAACAAAGGGGTCCATCCATGTGTGTTCCCCATGGGAGTCAGTAGCATTCATTTTCAAGCCCTGGAGTTCATGGCATAAAGCCCCAATTTCTTCAATTGACTGTTCGGTCAATTGACGAAGTTGACATCTGCACCAATACTGGTATTACCCACACCAGGACACGACTTCACGGTATACAGCGACGCCTCGAAGGAAGGACTCGGATGCGTACTGATGCAAGGTGGGAGGTCATAACATACGCATCCCGCCAACTGAAGATACACGAGTTGAAGTATCCGACCCACGATTTGGAACTAGCCGCGTTGGTATTCGCACTCAAGATTTGGAGACATTATCTGTATGGTGTGAAGTACGAGATATTCACCGACCACAAGAGTTTGAAGTACCTATTCACCCAAAGGGAGCTTAACATGAGACAACGGAGATGGTTTGAACTAATAAAAGAATACGACCTGAACATTCAGTACCACCCGGAAAAGCGAACCATGTAGCCGATGCACTGAGCAGGAAAGCCCATGGCGTATTAGCAAACACATTGTTAAAAGAAATGGAGAACCTACAATTGGAAGTGGTACAGTCGACCACGGTCATATTAGGGACTGTTACCGCAAAGCTAGGGATACTAGAGGAAGTACTAGAGGCCCAGATATTAGACCCCGAGAAACCTGTAACACGAAAAGAGGACACCGGAAGCGATAAATCATAGATAAACAAAGGAAGCGATGGGCTAATCTGAATGAATGAACGGGCATGGTTACCAAATAGGCCAGAGTTAAGAAAGAAGTTTATGGCAAATGCACACAGTTCGGCCTTCTCAGTTCACCCAGGAAGTACTAAGATGTATCGGGACATAAAAACGCACTGGTGGTGGAATGGAATGAAAAATGATATTGCAAACTTTGTGGCCAAATGCAAAAATTACCAACGAGTTAAGGCCGAACACAAACGTCCAGGGGGCGAGCTACAAACCTTGGAGATTCCAGAGTCGAAATGGGATAGCATCGGCATGGACTTCGTGTTAGGATTACCCAAGAGCCCACGGAAGAACGACGCGATATGGGTAGTGGTTCACCGCCTAACAAAGGCGGCTCATTTCTTAGCAGTCAAGACAACATACGGAGTAGACAGACCAGCCAAAATATATGTGGATAACATAGTCAAGTTACATGGAGTTCCAGTAAATATTGTGTCAGACCGGGATCCGAGGTTCACGTCTAGATTTTGTCAAAGCTTACACAAGTCACTCGGAACTCAGTTAAGCATGAGCACAACCTACCACCCACAGACGGATGGTCAGACCGAAAGAACGAACCAAATTATGTAGGATATATTACGAGCATGCGTGTTGGAGTTTAAGGGAGGTTGGGAAGATTTCCTACCACTGGTAGAATTTGCATATAATAATAGTTTTCAGAGCAATATTGGCATGGCCCCATATGAGGAACTGTACGTTAGGAATTGTCGTACACCACTATGTTGGGATGAGGTGGGAGAGAGAAAGACCACGGGAACAGAATTGGTAGAAGTGACCGTTGAAAAGGTGGCCGTGGTACGAAAGAACATTAAGGCGGCACAGGATCGATACAAAAATTGGGCAGACACGAAAAGGAGACCCCTTGAGCTAAAAGTTGGGGATTACGCTTATCTGAAGATATCACCAATGAAAGAGGTACTAAGGACCACAAGGACATGAAGCGGAGTCCTGGGTACATCGGACCATACGAGGTGGAACGAAGAATCGAAAACCTAGAATACCAGTTGAAGCTTCCAGAAGAGATGAGGGGGATACACAACGTTTTCCAGGTATCCCAACTGAGGAGGAGTGTGACTGAAGGAATCCAAGAATGTGTGGGGGAACCCATAGAGATAACCCCGGAAATGACATCCGAGGAAGTACCAGTGAAAATACTGGGCAAAGAGGAAAGAAAACTCAGAAACAAACTAATTCCCATGGTGAAAGTACAATGGTCCAATCAGGGAAAAAGGGAAGCTACATGGGAAACGGAACGAGAGATTAGACAGAGAGCACCAGAATTAATGGAAGATTGGTACGCACAAGTTTCAGGACTGATATTACCCGGGTATATTTCTTGCACTTATCCATACCCGGGGACTCGTCCGACGCAGTTATTGGTATTTTCGGTATTATTGGTATTTTCGGTATTTTCGGTATTTTGACCGGGTGGCTTTCTCAAGTGGTATTCTCGATATTCTGGCTCGCTGGACCCCGTATAAAGTCTCTGTAAGCATTTCGGGACATTTCGTGTTATTTCGGCCCCGGACGGGGCCAGGGGTATTTTCGTCATTTGCCACCCGGGAGCGCACCGATCAGGCGCAACGAAGTGTACGGTTATGTATTCGCTATATGGAAGCAGTGGATTATTTTACGGGGTCCTCCGGTATTTTCTCATCTACATTCCCGCCTAATTCTGGATCGAGATCCATTTCCGACATTATCTTGCGGAGCGGTATTTATTCTAATTTAATTGGAGATTATTTGGGGTGCTTTGGGCTTAACCTAATGAAATTGGACTTTTGGGCCAAAGCTTGTATTTTGGGCTCCATTTCCCTATAAATAGAGGTCCCAAGGCATGAAGATGAAGAAGAGGTCGGGTCATTTTCGCATCTCCTAAGGCACGAAGTCGCGAGAACTCCTCCCTGCAATCACTATTCGCGAGAACTCTAACCAGTTCGCGTGACTACCCCTGTTCTGGTCACTATTCGCGAGAACTCATACCTGCAGTCACTATTCGCGAGAACTCCAACCTGTTCGCGTGACTGCGCTCAGCGTACAGTGTTTTCTGCACTATCGAACAATACCAGTCGCGCTCAGCGTACAGTGTTTTCTGCACTATCGTGCAGTATTTTCGATTATTTCATGAGCCGGTTTCGTCTATGTTATTGCCGTCACCTCATTGTATTTGTACCGCTCGATTATTATAGTGAAAACCCAGGTAGAGCTTCGCTCTCCCGAGGACGTAAGCCCACACATTGTGGGCCCAACCTCGTATATTGCTCGTGTCCCCACAACAACACATTTTACGAATTAATCATAAAATTGATTAGACAGAGAGCACCAGAATTAATGGAAGATTGGTACGCACAAGTTTCAGGACGAAACTCAAAATAAGGGGGGAAGGATGTAATAGCTAGGAAAAGGGTATGATGGAACAATAGTAGTGAATATAGTGGTAAAGTTTGGACAAGGAATAACGAGGGATACGGGAATGAAAGAACGAAAAAGGTAACGAAATGATAGAAAAGTAAAACAAAAGATAAAGGAGGGGTCAAAAATATAAAGAAGGAGGGGTCAAAATGTGAATTATATAAGTTAAAATGTCTATAAATAGGGGTGGGAAGGCTCAAAACCAAGTTAGTTATCACTAAGCCATGAAAATCTGTGAAAAACCCGAAAAGCAAGAAAATTATCGCAGAAGAACAAATTGTTGCGGATTATGTGGATCGCAAAATTGTCGCGGATTTTGGTGCAAAGAGAAATTGTTTGCCGAATTTTGGAAGAAAGCAAAATTGTCGCAGAAAAACCTAAACCACAAAATTGTCGCGGAAAACCTAAACCACAAATATTGTCGCGAAAATTTTGAAGAGCAAATTATCGCGATTTGCCCCTAAGCACAAAATTTTCACGGATTTCGAGAATGGAGTGATTTATCGAGGAAATACTAAATATGGGTGTTTTCGTCGCGTCTCAATGCCGGCTCGTGATAGAAAAAGGATACGTAGGGTCTACGGTAATCACATAGTTAACAATGAGATAATAACATCGGAAATCGAGTACTAAGACCTGTTACGAAATGCAGGGAAGCACGAAGGGATTATAACGAGCGAAAGCAAACTGTAAGTTGTGTGAACACAATGTAGTAAGGGAAGGTTCCGACTTAGGGAAACGGGAAGGGTTAGTAAGAAAGAAAGTAAAAGACACGAATTAATGCGGCAAATGTTAATAAGACTCGAGGTGAGGAAGGATGGCCTGTCCCACCGAACTCGGCATCGTGGTTAGTATAAGATCCGCCAAAGGAAGGGCATGCCTGATGAAGGGAACGATAAGTTCCAAAAATGAAAAGATACGTACGAAAATTGATGAACGGATCCGGGTGGAAAAATGGGTAGCGCCTAAGTACTCACCCGGGGAAGGGAAGCATATGGCCCGTCGAGTCAACCAACAGCTAACGGTTGGCATGGGCGGGACATGTACCGAGCATGTTACTCTCGACAACAGTAAAGTAATAGGATTAGGGGAATGATAAGGGTAAAAAACTAAGAAGAAGAAAATAAGAAAACGATTAAAAGAAACGACTTACGCGTGTGTGTATGGTTTATTTAAGAAATGAAAATATAAGTATAGCGTGTGTTAAGTTTCTTTTATTAGATTGTGACCGCTTTACAGATTTTGTAGGTGACGCGGATGAGGTATGAGAAGGGCATGGAAGGAGGTCGTCGGTTGTGCGGTGATAGAGTCCGGTCTTTTGGGAATACTCTAGATTATGTTGCTAGACTTTAATGCTTTTGAATTATGTTTTAAGTTTACGTTCGAACGTTTTGTTTTATTTAGCACGATTTTACCAAATCAGCTAGGCCCAAATTAGGGTCGTTACAGATACTGTGCCCGGTCCAATGTCCGGTATGCGTGCAGCCAATCTGGTTAACGAATCAACAACTTTGTTCAGTTCTCGCGGCACATGGTCAAGTGAGAATTCGCTGAACTTCTTTGATAATTCCCGAACTTTAGCACGATACAACTTCATCGTGGGATCATGTGTTTCAAATCTTCTTGCGAATTGTTCTACCACCAACTTAGAGTCTGAGAATATTCGCACTTTAGCAACTACCATCTTTCAGTCTAGTGTCATTCCCGATAATACAGGCTCATATTCCACCATGTTATTTGTTCCAGAGATTATGAACTTAAGTGTGGAATGAACAACATCGCCTTGTAGCGTAGTGAGGGTGATGCCCACTCCTTTTCCTCTGAAGGTTGATTCATCACCATAAATAATCCATCGATCATCCTCTTCGTTTAAGAACATGGCTTATTGATTCATTTCGACCACGAAGTCAGCGAGAACCTGAGCATTGATCGCCCTTCGGGGCAAGAATTCCATATACATGGACCTGATTTTGATTGCTCACTTTGTTAATCTCTCATTCATATCTGCGTGATTCAGAACTCCCTTGAAAGGTTGATCACTTTGCTAGTTCTAGAGATAAATCTGCTTAATGCTGTAAGTTGGCCAGTAAGCCTTTAAAATTCTCTCTTGTTTCTCGGATGTTGCATATCAATGATAGCCTGAACTTTCTCAGAGTTGACATCTATGCCTTTCTTAGAAACGTAATATCCTAAGAATTTTCCACTTCGAATCCCGAAGTAGCACTTGTTTGGATTTAATTTGAGCTTATATTTGCGCCATACTTGGAAACAACGAGACAAATAAGAAATATGGTCTTCATCATTCACATACTTGACAATCATATCATCAACATACACTTATGGTATGACCTATCAGATCTCTAAAGATTTTATTGACCAACCTCTGGTATGTTGCTCCGACATTCTTTAAGCTGAATGGGATAACCACATAACAGTAAACGTCATCTTCGTTCATGAATGATGATTTCTTCTGATCTTCCTTAGCAAGGAAGATCTGATGATACCTGGAATAAGCGTCCATGGTACTCATCATAGTGCTACCAGCCACAACATCCACCAAACGGTGAATATGTGGAAGGGGGAATGGATCCGACTCACAGCTTTTGTTGACGTCGGTGAAGTCAATCCACATCCGCCATTTCCCATCTGCATTAGAGACCACCACTAGGTTTGCAACCCGTTCATTATAGTGGATCTCTCCGATAAATCCGGACCATAGCAACTTATTCACTTATGCTAGGATAACTTGGATTTTTTTAGGAGAATAGCTTTTCCTCTTCTGCCTAATAGGCTTATCTCTAGGTTCGGTGTTGATCCAAAGTTCACTTTCGGACCGGTCAATCCCAGGGACGTCGTCCGAGGTCCAAGCAATTATGTACACATGGCTTCTCAGCAAGCGGACCATTTCTTCTTCAAAAGCTAGGGCCAGAGGTGCCTCGATGCAAGTAGTCTTGGTTGAGTCATCCTCAACCAAGTGGATAAGTTTGAACCCGATGGGTTTCATAGCTTGCCTCGGGTGTGGTGGCTCTTCAAGCAGATCCACCCGGGTCCTCTTAGGGGGTGCTAAGGTTCGGCACGAGCTCATGTAGTACTGTCTTGCTACTTTCTGATCCCCCTTTATAGAAATAACTCCATGAGCGGAGGGGAACTTGAGCATCATGTGACAAGTATAAGGGACCGCCTCAAACGTATTGAGACTGGTCCGTCCGATAATGGCGTTGTAATCCAAGTCGACTACAACGACAATAAATTCCAGAGTTTCAGTCCGGTCCTTGTACTGATCCCCTAAGGTGACTGGGAATAGAATCTTCATGTATGGAATGACGCTCCTCTAATCGAAAGCCTAGAGGGTAATATTAGCGATAGAGAGATCATGACCAGTAGCTCCCAACATTTCAGCTACTTCGCGCTTCATCAGATTGCACGAAGCCCAGGTGTCCACTAAGATCCTGTGGACCCGACGGTTAGCAATAACTCCAATGATGATGAGAGGATCACCACATGGATTTTTTATCCCTTCACGATTAGCCGCGGTGAAGGTAATAGCGTCCTAATAAGAGGAGGACCGCTCCAAAGGCTAATATTTTACTAGTGCCACAGATTCGGAGCTCTCACCAGAGTCTCCGCGCGATGCTCTCATTCGGTCCCTGATTCATTGATTCTTATACCTCCTGAGATAACATAATTATCTCCGGCTACTTCTCTTTCTCTGGGCACCGCCTCATTTTGAGGAGGCTGAGTGTCCATTTAAACAGGTAGAGGAGCGAGATGCTCTTGTCTTCCACCCTCATTTTGCGGTGCTATGCCGTCACGGCCCCGCCATCTTCTTCTTTGGAAGTGACCCCGATTTTCTCGACTGGGCTAGCCTCTATCGTTTTCTGGCGGAGGTGACCTTCGATCCTCAGCTCAGTCATTATAATTTTGGGGCTGTCCCCGATTGTCTCTGCCCCGTGGCCTATAATGATGGTCATGTTGATGACCTCTTTTGGGCACTCAACTCTTTTGCCCTTAGGATCATCCTTTCTGTGCTTTTCTTTTGTCATACCCACCACTGTGTCCTGCAGTAGCAGACACTTCAACGTGGGGTTATTGTGATTTTGACGTAGCTCACAATACACCCAATTGTACTCCTTCTTCGGAGGGACATTTTTCTCAGTTACAGCAGCTACTTCTCGCGGTTGTTCCCTAGGGTAAGAAACCCTATGATTACCTAAGGGCTCACAATTCCCGTTAGGCTTCCGGTAACTTCCTCCCAGAGCCTCATCCACAATAATATACTTGTGGATTTTCTGAAGGAGCTTTCTTAAGGTGGATGGTGGGCTCTTCACTAAACTGGCCGAAAGGCCGCACGGTACCAATACATGCTGCAGAATATCTATCTTGTCCCTGAGCTCCAATTCTATACCCTAGGCGGTTCTATTGAATTTCTCCATGAAGGACTAGAGACTCATCTTTGCCGGGATATACTTCAGATTATATAGTTCATCTTTGCTTCGGGTCGGTCATACATTTGGAGCAAACTGCTCAGAGAAAGCCAGGATAAATCCGCCATACGACTGTATGGATCGGGCCGGAAAGTTCTTGAACCAGGTCCAGGCATCGCCTTGTAATACGGCCGCGAAAATGCGGCACTTCAATGAATAAGAGGCCCGAACCGTTCCCATTCTCAATTCAAAATCTGCGACTCGATCGATAGGATCTCCGTCGTGTCGTAACGTCGGCAACCCTTCGGGGTTGCGATAATGCTGATCTGGGACTGCCACCCATATCTCTTCAGAAAAAGGGAGTATCAAATCTATTTATTGTTGCAGCGGAAACACCTCCAGATTATTGAGATGATGTTTGGGCAACATGTAGATTATGCCACTATTCGTCATCCTTGCTCCGCCAAATCGAGGCCTCCATGGCCCTGTTGAATAAACCGGCATTGCGCCCAGGATCGGGCCCGCAATACCTCTGCTTACGCAGGGTCTCCAACTCTTTGATTAGTTCATCAATCTGTCTTTGCATTCGTTCCTAATTAGTCTTAGGAACGGGAGTTGGAGCTCTAGTTGAAGGAGGTCGAGTAGATTCATATCTTGGCCTTCTCATTGTCACACAGTGCCTGATAATCTCCTCTTCATCGCAGATGCGCGCCTCAGTGCCACTCTAGACCCTCTGTTTGTAGGAACAAAGCTTGTAACAACCAGTGGTTCTGTTCCACTTTTCTCCGACGTAATCTCCAGCACCACTTTCCTGACAATAGCCTTCATATCTTGTAAATAGAGGGTTGTGTCTGGAAGTCTGTTGGGAAGCACATCGCTATCGTTCGTCGAAGTTCTAGTTGCCATGCATTTGATTATCCTATCCCAAGGAGAAACCTCAAATGGGGATTAAAAAATCATCCCACGGACGGCGCCAAACTGTTGTGGTAAAAAAACCAAGGGTACCAATAGTCGTCCTGTTGGTTATAAGACGAACTCGGTTTTAATTTATTTGAAATTTTGGAAACGATTATGTATGAATAGAAATCTGACACGGCAAATTTAGAGTGGAAAACCCCCTAGAAAATTGAGATAAAACCACTTGGTGAAGTCTCAGCTCTTAGCCGATTTCTTAATAGAATAATTCATCTTACAAATGAGAAGGCTTATAAAAATGACGACGCAAATAAGAAAGCGCTAAGGGAATAAACCAGCAGAGTGATTTTGGATCTTGCGAGTAAAAAATGTCATGTTTTATTCCGTCGTCAAGCCTCCTATTTATAGAGTTGAAACCACTTGTAATCCACGCCATGTAACCGCTTCTGACAAGGTCGTTTTCCCATGCTAGAAAACATGGCCGGGACCGAAGTACATTTTGCGTGATCGGGCCCGAAGCGTGGAAGGCGTGGTTAAGCCCGCAGCGCAAGACACGTGAGTTGTAACCGTATGGACCGATCCATCGGATCGGTCCCTAAAGCAATGGGCCATGTGCAATGCTAGCCTTCGGTCTTGTCCACTATGTAATGGGCCATTATCCAAGTGGGACTTCGGGTCCAGCTATCCTTATTAGGTCGGATTTCTAGTAGCAGTTGAATCCGGGGCCTTTAGGTTCGGCTTCCGTCAATTGGGCCAATCTGCAATGACTTGGGCCTTATCTACTTCGGGGTACCAGATTCCGAAGTTCTCATCAATATGAGTTCTGTCGATAAAAAGAGATTTGTAGATGATGTAAGGCTAAATAGTTGGAGAGTGTGCTTCAGTGTTGCATGCTCTGCGTTTCAATCTGAATGTTATTGATGTTTTTGAATGAAGTTGTAAAATGAATGTTTACATAAGTCAATAGTTCATCAAATTACATTACTCATCTCACTTTCATTGATCTTTACAATTACACAATCCTCAATGAACTTGTGATGCATTTACCTTTAAAGAGAATGTCATCCATTAGTAAACATATACATACTTCATTCCACATTGCATTTATGAAAATAAACGAATCAATTCGTGGATATTATTGTGTTTATGTATTTAGTTGAGTTGAGGAAGGTGGATAATTACTTATTCGTAATTCCTAATTCAAAAGTAAATACTACATTTTTTAACGAAAAATGATATTTCATATATTTGCTACTTATTGATAATATTGTAAAGTAGAAACTAATATTTATCTAATATTCATACAATGTCTCAAAATGGATCCTTCTAACAAGGTAATCAACTAATTGTTGGAATGTGTCAATTAAATGCATATAATTTTAATATATTAATTGACTGAAGCATTCTGTTTATTTTCACATTTATTTTCTTTTTCTCATTGAAATCATAAAAAATATATCTAATATTTTTTTATTCTACTTCTATACAATTACATATGCGTTGAATTTAAATAGAATATTCTAGGTGATTAAATGCAAATAGGGATACGTAAAGAATTATATTCACTTAGGTCATATTATAACATCTTAACATATTGTGATGCAAACAATCCAATCTCACCCCTCCTTTACTATATTTATAAAAGAATGAAGCTCTCATGTTTCTATCGAATTTGCCATTTTCTAAAACGACAAAATCCATTCCCCTTCACGTGCATTTCATTTTACTGCTACGTGTTGTCCTCTCATTAATAATCAGTTTTCGAGGTAAGCCACGCGTCCGAATTCACCATTCAAACAGAAAGCCGTCTGTTCTGTCAATATATGAGTGTAGGGGAACTTGCAATAAAGCAAAGGTGGTCTCGTCTAAAAATATTTTAGAGTGTTTTTTTTAGATCAGTCAATTTTTAATTACTCGAAATTATTTTGTTATGAGGAGACGAGCGATATACGAGGTTGGGCCCACAATGTGTGAGCTTACGTCCTCGGGAGAGCGAAGCTCTACCTTGGTTTCCACTATAATAATCAAAGGATACAAGTACAATGAGGTGATAATAATAACACGGGTAAAAACGGCTCGAGAAACGATCGAAAACAGTCAGTCGAGCTCGAAAGGCTGGCAGCCGCGAGTTGTGGTCAACAACTCGCGAAATACACTGTATCAACAATAACTCGTGAAATATATTGTATCAGCAACAACTTACGAAATATACTGTGTCAGCAACAACTCGCGAGACAGGCTGGGTAGCAACAAGTCACGACTGCGTGCAGCAGAGCGATAACTCGCGACTACGAGCAATAAGTCGCGGATGCGGGATGAAGAGCAATAAGTCACGACTCAGGCTAAGAGGTAGGCAACAAGTCGCGGCTACGGACGAAAAGTCGCGACTCTACAGTATGCAGAATAGTACTTTGCCTTGGGAAGTGTGATAACAGTCTGAACCCGTCCAAATGCACTAGGGCTTGTATTTATAGAGAAATCCAGTATGCAGAATAGTACTTTGCCTTGGGAAGTGTGATAACAGTCTGAACCCGTCCAAATGCACTAGGGCTTGTATTTATAGAGAAATCCAGCTCAACTTCACTTACTTGAGCCCATGAGCCTAGTTTACTTCACTTAGCCCAAAACACTAAAATAACCTCCAATTATAATATAATAAATGCCACGCTGATCTGGAAGTTTCGGGAACCTATCCCGGTCTATATATTAGTTGGAAATACGATGAGAAAATACCGGAAAACCTTGCAAAATACTTCTTTGCCTCCAAGCATTGAATACGCAGCCACATAACATCGTTGTACCCGGCCGATGTGCTCCCGGGTGGCAAATTACGAAAATACCTCTGGCCCAGTCAGGGGCAGAGATAACCCAAAACATCTCAAAACGCCTTCAAAAACTGTATACGGGGCCCAGCGAGCCTGAATTACGAGAATACCCCCCTGAGAATGCCTCGCGATAGACATATGAAAATACCGAAAATACTACGTAACCATGTCGGACGAGACCCCGGGTAAGGATAAATACAAGAGAATATACCCGGGCAATATCAATAGTCCCATGGTTTTCAGATTCTGATTCTGAGTCGTAAACCATATATCACCAGCTCGTCCCAAAAGCCGACTATCGTTTGGGAGCCCCGCCGAAGAAATCTTTAGTACGGTTGAAATTCTCTCGTCAATACGATCGCTTTGACACTAAGAACGTCAAATTCTGAGCTCGGGTGAAAATTTCGGGATTTTTCGACTCGGCATGTCACCCCTATAAATACCCTGTACGCCCTTCATTTCTCATTTTCTCGAGCGGAATCCTGAGCATTCGCGACTTATGGTACCACAACTCGCGAACACTGTGCAATCCGCGAGCATTTGAACATACCTTGCAACAACTCGCGAACACTGTGCTTCTCGCAACATTTCGTCAATAACTCGCGACTTCCAGAATCACCTGCACTAACTCGCGAGTACTGTGCCAGTCGCGACCATAACACGCGACTGCCTTGGACCAGACTTATAACCATAACTCGTTAGTACTGTGCTTCTCGCGACATAACTTCACAACTCGCGACTAAGGACTTAAACAGTAATTCTCACGACTTTTCGCCAATAACTCGCGAGAAACTTAATAAAATTTGTAAAAATAATTTCAAAAAATAAATTTGAATTAAATTTACCAATGACTCCCGATCGCACCGATTCCTCGGGCTCCGCCACTACTTCATCCTCAGATCATTCGGACTCCTCATCCGGTTCGGGGAGTTTCGATTCGATCACAACCCCTTTTCCTCCTTGCCTTTCCACAATAAATTCTCATTTTTTCGAGAGGATCGCTCGTCTCGAAAACACCCTCGGCCCTCAAAGTTCCGCGGTTAAAGCCCTCAAATCCTTTAACCAACCTTATAACATGCATGCTAGGAAGTGGGTATCGATTCTTGAACAGTATTATCTCCGTTCCGACTGTGTCTTGTACCAACCTGAACCCATCGACCGTCTTTTGACACCTCCGATCTCCACCCACACTATTTCTCTTGAATATTTAGAATGTGGCCTTCGTTTCCCTCTTCATCCTTTCCTCGTAGAATTGCTCTCGCATCTACAAATTCATATTTTCCAACTGAACCCTAATTCAATCTCTTTTGTCGTCGCCTTCATAAAATTCATGGAGGTGAATTGCATTCCTTTGACCATAGACCTTTTTCTTTCAAATCTTCCACATTAGTACTACGTCAATTTTGGTGCCCAAGGTTGTATATTTTTCCGCCCGAGGCACAAGACAAGCCGTTCCCTTTTTCTACTCCCCACTCCAATCATTACTGGAAGAAACACTTCTTTTTTGTTTGTGGTGTGGGGGATACGAGGCTGTCTCCTCTGAGTTTTCCTTAGCGGTTCCCCATTGAAGGGGAACCATTTTTCCCTGAAGCCTACTGCCCTATTCCTCGGACGACCCTTCCGAGACCTCTGAGGAAGGCTCTCCTCGATTGCGCTAGGTCGGACGGCGCTGACTGGACCATGAAGACCTTATTCTACGGCTTGATCCTGGTTGCTTTCAACCTTCCTCCGATCCCTCCCCATTTTAGTAGAGAACTACTAGGTATCTTAACCGTATATTCATATCGGGGCTAAACATGATAACTCTTCTTTGATAGGAAAGAACCTTAGGAACTTGATTTAAATTGTTTTAAATTTCCACTTCGCGTTTCTCACCTAACTTACTTGTCATGCAGATAAAATAATGGCTCCAGCTAAGAATCCAACAAAAAAGGGGGACCGGCTGAATTTCCTCCGTGACATACTTGCGGAGGATGATGAGCTCATCTTTGAGGTGCCACCGGGGATTCGAAACCAAACTGTCGCGACTGAGTAGGCGTCAAGTCTTCAAGAGGTGGCATCCCCGACTAGGGAAATAAGACGCGCCACTCCTCCACCACCGCAATCAGCTACAACGATGGTCGATCCCGAGCCGGTAAATGAGGAGCCGGCTGCAGCAATTACTGAGAGTCCCGAAGATCTAATCCCCTTGTCTCGGCGATTAGAGTACGTTGTTGTGGAGCCCACCCCCGATGAAGGCATGTACGACTTTGCCGAAACATTAGTGGATATAATCGTGGACGATGAGGAGGGCGAGATTAGCGAGGACCAGCCGATGGACCCGGTGGTGGAGGAAGTATGCCAAGAAACCAGTCCTTAGGGAGAGACCAGCCACGGCACCCGTCCGGAGAAGGGGAAAAGACCGGTGGAAGGTCCCACCGTCTTGGAGATCGTGGAACCCATCAGAAAGAGTGGGTTAACCGCTGAATTTATCGACGTCTTCCATATACATGACATCCCGAGACTAACGGTTAAGGAATGGCTCGATATGGGACGCCGGGCCGGCTTTGTGTTGATAAAGGACGGACTCACCTTTCGAATTCCGAGAGGTGACAACGTATCGAATCGGCCGGCCCTGGCATATTTGGAGCGGAACCCAGAGTTGCCGCCTCATGGTCGGGATGACCACACGGTGTTTACCGACGTTGGACAGTTAATGAGTCAGACCGTGACGATGCGTCGCGCCATTGGGGAGGTTCGTTGCGATACCAGCAATTGCTTCCCAATAACTTATATACTAACCATTCTTGTTTTCATTTCAGATGGAGCGCACCATAATCGAGTTGGGAACCGCAGCTGCAGTAGGAGAATACTGTATGCTTAGGCATTCGGAGCTCGACTCGCCAGACATTATTGGGGAGCAAACGAAGAAAGCAGCGGAGAAGCTGATGCAAAATCAACGAGATAAGCATGCCCAAGAGATGGCAGCACTCCGAGAAGTGCATAGTAAGGTGATCGAGTCTTTACTTCGAGCTCATCGCAGCGAGCTGACGGAGAACTCCGCTTTCCATATCGAGCAAAGGCATGCCTTTGAACAATCCATAGAGACCCACAAGGTGAATGAGAAGTACGCGCAGGACAAATTGATGGAGACCCGGGAGCAAACTAAGGAAAAACTGAGGAATGCCAAAGAGGAAAATGTGGCCGATAAGAGAGCTCTCGGGAAAGCCACGGAGGAGGTTAAAGAGCTAAAAGCAAGGAATGAAGGCCTCTATTCCATCACCGATCGACTCCGGGCACGAATCACCAAGCTGCCGTCCCAGATTAACGACTACTTCCGAAAGTTAATATGGGAGTACACAGTACACTCCCCTACTTTCCGAAATCTGGGGGCGTTAGCTAATGCCAAGTCGAATGTCCTGTACTTCTTACGAGGGAGTGTCCAAACGCAGAGAATCCTGGGCATATCCCTGACAGCTGAGGAGAAAATGAAACTCGACCCCAAACTCACCGGGAAGTTCGAGCCTATACTCGGTGAGGACTTGTTGGATTGTTCACAGGATCCGTTCGGGGCGCTACATTTTAACTTGGATGAAGATCTTCACCAGCAACTCTACTCGGAGGATGTCGAAACAGAGGAGGGACCATCTCCGGATGCATTTAGGAGGTTGACTACTTTATTTCGGAAGCTAGTGGGCCCCCTCGTGGCGGAGCTCCTGAAAGAGGATGATGTGATGGCGGCGTATGATCCTCAGATATATACTCCCGCTAGTGTGGCTGGAGCTCGGAAGCGCCACAAAGATGAAATGGCGAGGTTCGCCTCCAAGAAGTTGGCCACCGCGGGGCCTCAAGAAAAAGGCGTCAACCCTCCATGCTCCCAAAAAATAAAGCTGGTGAAAAGCGCCCCAATGGGCCTGGTGAAGGCTCAGGCTCTCAGAAGAAGAAATAAACTTCTATATATAGTTTCTTCACTTTTGTTTTATCTCTCCATTTTGTATTCCCCATGTATATAAAATTCGATTTTGTTTTCCTTTCAATTTCTCCACTATACTTTTAAAAAAGAACCACACTCTGAATAATATAACATCTCCTCTTCTCAACTTTCTTTTCTCGCTACATTCTTCAAGGAATATATAACTCCGAATTATTCAATCCACGAGAAATTTAGAATCTACCTGAATCTTATGTATTCACTTACACAAGTAGGGGTGCTCAATAATAACGCGCATAATACTAATAGTAATGCATAAGAGTCCCCAGTGTAGTGGGGCTTGAATGAGTCTGCGATAACTCTATGGCTAACGCCTCTTTAAAATGAGTAGGTACTTAAAATAAGTCCACCGCTCTACATTCACCAATATATCTTCGCCACCGGTATATACTTACACCCGGGGCAATCACACACTCGCCGCCGGTATATACTTGCACCCGGACCCACCACACACCCGCCGTCGGTATATACTTGCACCCGGAGCCACCACACTCTCGCCACCGGTATATACTTGCACCCGGGGCCACCTCACTCTCGCCACCGGTATATACTTGCACCCGGGGCCACCACACTCTCGCCAACGGTATATACTTGCGCCCGGGGCTACCATACTCTCGCCAGCTGTATATACTTGCACCCGAAGCCATCATACTCTCGACGTCGGTATTTACTTGTACCCGGGGCCATCACACTCTAGACCCGTCCTTAAGACGGCGTCACCATTTACTCGGCCCGTCCATAAGACGGCGCCATCACATTGTCGACCCGTCCATAAGACGGCGTCGCCACTTACTCGGCCCGTCCATAAGACGGCGCCATCGCACTCTCGACATGTTCACAAAACGGTGTCATTCGGCCCGTCCATATGACGGTGCCATCGCACTCTCGACCCATTCATAAAACGGTGTCATTCGGCCCGTCCATTAGACGGTGCCATGCGGAAATGGACCAGCCTCCGGCGAGGGCGCGACCCTCGTCGGCGTGTCATGGAAGAGTCAGGTATATACTTGCACCCTGATTTGCCACGGAAATATACATCACAACAAACAAGCCTCTTAACATATTCCAATAGTAATTATGTACAGACGGTTCTGCCGCGGACAGGAAGACTCATCACGTTCAAAATATTTTGACATGGTATTTAATTTGACGAGTTTGAAAATGATCGACTATAAGACAGGTGGTACATTGCGTTTCTAATCTAACTTATTTAATTTATTTCATCCTCCTTCGTACTAAAACGCAATGGACCTACTCCTACCTTACCAGTCCCCTAGTCGATTGAATTCATGTCGTCAAAAAAGATACTTAAAAAATTAGAATATGACCACAAAAAAGAGGGGAAATTTTTATTTTCAAAAAGATCGAAGAGTCACGTCTATACATAATACTTGCGTAAATTGGAAATATGCCAAGTCCGTGGCAGCTCCTCCCCGCTCATATTTGCGATTTCGTACGTTCCTTCCCTCACTATGGCCATTACTCTGTAAGGTCCTTCCCACTTTCGATCCAACTTGCCAACATGCTTCGAGACTTCCACTTTTTAAAGAATCAAGTCTCCATCTTTTAACAACATCGGTCGAACGCCTTTGTCATGCTTCTAAGCAATCCGCCTTTTACATACCTCCCTTCGTATTGCGGCTCTATCACGGATATCATCAATACAGTGAAGGTCCAACTTTCTCATATCCTCGTTCAACACCTCGTCATAAGCGATAACTCTTTCTGATAAAATATTCACTTCTACCGGAGACACGGCCTCAGAGCCATATACTAAAGAGAAGGGGCTGAATCCAATAGTGGACCTCGGTGATGTCCGATATGCCCACATCACATTATGCAATTGATCCACCCAAGAGCCTTTGGATTCATCTATTCGTGTTTTCAGCTGTTGCAGGATAATACGGTTGATAACCTCTGTAAGCCCGTTTGTTTCTGGGTGTGCCACGGAAATAAACCGCTGTTCAATTCCATAATTCTCACACCATTCACTAACCCTCTTTCCAGCAAATTGCGTTCCGTTATCTGATACCAAAATCCTGGGAATTCCGAATCGACATACGATATATCTCCAAAGGAAACTGATAACTTCATGTTCTCGAACTCGCGATACAGCTTCAACCTCTATCCACTTAGAGAAAGGCTCCATAGCCACGATGCAGAATTTCTTTTGGCTAGGTGCCTTCGGAAATGGTCCTAAAATATCGATGCCCCACATATCGAAAGGACATGTTGTCGGCAGAGGCTTCATACTAGCTCTTGGTACATGATGTACGTTCGAATGGAACTGACAAGCAGGACAGGCCCGAACAAAATTCACACAATCTTTTACCAGCGTTGGCCAAAAATAATCGGCCCTCTTAACCTTCTTTGCTAAGGATCGACCTTCTGAATGATCACCACAGTCCCCAGCGTGAACTTCTTCTATAACGGCCTTTGCCTGTACTGGGGACAAACATCGAAGATTTGGGCCTCCGAAATTCTTCTTATAAAGCTTATCATCCACATAGACAAAATTTGTAGCTCTTTGCATAGTTCTTCGGGCCTCGCCTTCGTCAGCAGACAATTCTCTCTGGATTAGATAATTTACAATAGCATCCTTCCAAGATGGCTCGTCGGTTCTGGCATCCAATAAGAACCATGTCTCATTCGAAAGTTCCAAATTAGCCACCTCGGTTGACTGTTTCTCCACAGGACTGATAGAGAGGGCTGGTAGTGGATCATTGTTGTTATCTTTGACTCGTCCGAGAGTTCTAAAATCGTCGCCGCCTTAGATAGACCGTCTGCACCCATGTTTTCCTCCCTTGGGAATTATGTAAGCGTGAATATCTTAAGATTCTTAGCCGCCTCTTTCAGCTTTTCAATAAAATACCTCCACAAATGGTTCCCATTGGTGGCGTAAGTATCTGCAAATTGGTTCACCACTAACTGCGAATCAGAATGAGCATGCAAACGAACGATTCCAATTTCCACTGCCAAGTTAATACCAAATATCAAGGCGTCATATTCGGCGACGTTGTCAGTTGCGGGGAAGCGCAACTTTACAGCATATTCATGTTCTTCACCAGACTTCCTTTCCTTAAAATAAACACCGATACCGGCTCGCCCGGCATACACCGATCCATCTACAAAGGCGTCCCAGTACTCCTGAATACCCAACTCTTCCGACCGAGTCATCTCTACTATGAAATTCACTAACACCTGGGCCTTTAACGCTCGCCTGGAGATATACTCTATCTGATACTGGCCCAATTCGATATTCCACTTTGCTAGCCTGCCAGAGGCATCAATCTTTGATATCACACTTAGGATAGGCTGATCTGTCAATACTGCAATATGATGTCCTTGAAAATAGTGCCTCAATTTCCGCGAGGCGACTATCAGAGCTAATACGAACTTCTCTAGATCAGTATATCTGGACTCCGCTCCCTGCAATTTCCTGCTCACATAATATATCGGTCTATGTTATTTATCGCTAAGTCTGACTAACGCGGCGCTCACTGCCTCTTTTGTCACTGCCAAATATAAACCCAACGGTTCCCCCGTGGAAGGAGGTGACATAAACGGTGGTTTACTCAGATAATATTTCAAACTCTCAAAAGCCCTGCTACATTCGTCGTCTCAATACAAAAGGTTCCTCTTACGCAAAACCTTAAAAAATAGCAAACTTCTCTCTGCTGATCGCGAAATGAAGCGATTAAATGAGGCCAATCTTCCAGTTAGCCTTTGAACTTCCCTAACAGTTGTCGGATGGGTCAATTCCTGGATAGTTGTTATCTTGTCAGGATTAATTTCAATTCCTCTCTCATATTCCATAAAGCCGAGGAACTTGCCTCCTTTCACACAAAATGCACACTTTAGCGGATTCAATTTCATTCAATACTTTCTCAGTACCCCGAAACAATCATTCAAATACTGGATGTGGTTATCCCCATGCTTACTCTTTATCAATATATCGTCGATATAAACCTCCATAGATTTTCCGATCATATCTTTGAGCATCGAATTCATTAAACGTTGATCGGTGGCCCCAACATTTTTCAACCCAAATGACATAACTCTATAGCAAAAAATGCATTTATTTGTCATAAATGAAGTAAACAACTTGTCCTCATAATGCATCAATTTTTGATTATATCTCTTAAAAGAATCTAACATACTAAGGAATTCAAAGCCACAGGCCGCATCCACCATCATGTCAATGGCCGTCAGCGGATATGGATCCTTAGGGCATGCTTTATTCAAATCAGTAAAATCAATGCAAACTCTCCAGCCACCATTCGACTTTGGGACCACCACTGGATTCGCGACCCAATCCGCGTATCTAACAGGCTCTATGAATCCTGCCTGCAACAAACTTTTCACCTCCTCATCAATCGGCCTCTCTTTCTCAAGGGAAAACTTCATCTTCTTCTGATGAACTGGTCGCACATATGGGTTAACATTGAGTCTATGAGAACAGAATTGGGGATCAACCCCCACATAATCCTGATAAGACCAAATCGAAAACATCTACATTACTTTGCAAAAAATAAATTACCTCATTCTCAACCTCTGGTGACAACTCTTAACCGATCGTCACTGTCTTTTAAAGATTACCGGTGAATAAAGGCACTGTCTTGATTCCCAAAGGCTCCATCTTCATATAGTTCTCTTTAAACTTCCTAAGAGACGGTCCGTCATTTGTATCAATAACTTCATCGGACGAGAATTCCACCATACAAACAGGTAACTTCACTTTTGATCCGTCCATACCACTTCTACACATCACATTATAACAAGAGCGCGCCAGCTCTTGATCTCCCTTCATCTTCCCAACCCCTCACGGTGTTGGGAACTTCATCATCAAATGTGGTTGAGATACCACAGCTCCAAATAGGTTCAAACAACTTCTCCCAAGGATCGCATTATAAGGGAGTATAGGGAGATCCACCACCACAAATTCCACCATCAAAGTTCTTGATATTTCGGGATCGCCCAAGGATACCGGCAGAAAAACAGATCCCTCAGCAGCAACAACGCTATTATTAAAACCAACTAATTTTGTGTGCACGGGCTGGAGTTGGGTGGTTCCTTTCAATGCCATCTGCTCAAAGGCCGCAAGAATCAATATGTTGGTAGCAGCTCCGGTGTCGACTAACACTCGGGAAACAGGATGATTCGCAATAATAGGGGAGACAACCAATGCATCATCTTGTGGGGAGAAAACCACAGATAAATCCTCTGGTCCAAATGATATTATCATTTTATCCAAATCCGTTAACTGGACCATGTTCACTTGCATAAAGCGCCCCTTCTGATGTAATGCCTGATTAGAACGCTTGCAGGCGCGGTTCGAATCGCCGACACTTTTTCCCCCCGCGATGGTCATAATGTTGGGGCCTAGATTACCCCATCTTGGTTGAGAGTTCTCAACACTCAAAATAGGTTGACCCTGGTTGGGGTCAGCCGGAGGGGAGGTAGTGCTTGTTGATTCGCAGGAGCTGGTGGGTAAGCTTCATATCTGTACCCCTGTTGATTTCATTGCGGCTGATTTCTGCTGCGGCCACGATAATGGTTTTCTCTCCTTCCACTTCTCTGATTCTGTCTACCACCGTTGAAGAATCCTCTCTGGCCCCCTCCTTGAGGTTGGCCACGCTGTCCACCATATCCACGTCCTCTTGCATTTAGCCGTGGCACATCGGCCCTTGGGGGTTTAGCTGTCGTCCCCTCCGGGACACTTATATCAATTTTTCCAAGCTTAGACTCGGGAAGAGCCTCCACAGTACTGATCAGTTCATCAAGCTGGCCCAANATTTTAGTTTTTAATCGCTCTCCACATTTTTTATAAATCAGAACCGAGTTCGTTGATTGAACGAACCGGACGACTGTCGGTACCCCCTAAAAAGGGACCATAACATCCACGTCCTCTTGCATTTAGCCGTGGCACATCGGCCCTTGGGGGTTTAGCTGTAGTCCCCTCCGGGACACTTATATCAATTTTTCCAAGCTTAGACTCGGGAAGAGCCTCCACAGTACTGATCAGTTCATCAAGCTGGCCCAACTCTAGCAACCTTTCTACCTGAGACATTAATTCTCGACAATCATTTGTTGCATGTCCAAAACTCCGATGAAAACGACAAAATATTTGGGACTCGTAAGTCCCCGGCGTTGGTTCTTGCAAGGGAGGGGGATAACGAAAAGATCCACCCTTCTTTTGCTCAATGATGGCAAAAATATGTTCATATTTGTACGTAGGAAAAACCCTCAACTTAGGTTTTGCATGTTGGACAACCTTGTCCAGCCCGCGACTTGCAACAAAATTGTGGGACCCATACGCCCGCACTTCGATCACTCCATGATCTCGCAAACCTTCATCTTCTCGGATGTACTGTGTACATCTCAAAGCCAAATCTTCCATACTTTCTGGGGTTTCTCTATTCAAAGAATTACATAACGGGTGTCCATCTAGAATAAGCTGGAGCACCCCAACCTTCTCACTTACAGTAATCCGAGGTATCTTCCTACACTCTGCCTCAAAACGGGTGATAAAACCCAACAATCTTTCTGAAGAATCATACCGCAATGCGGTCAAAGAGGTAATAGACTTTATGGGCGCATTGAAAGGCGCAAAAGCTGAATAGAATTGATCCTTAAAGTACTGATATGAAACGATCGAGTGCCTCGGTAAACGATTAAACCATCGGAGGGCTGACTCCTTAAGAGAAGCGGCAAAAACGAAACACATGGCCGCATCACTGAAATTCATCAGACTCACATGGATCTCCAAGTTTGATGTATGAGCATGTGGGTCAGTTGACCCGCGATACTGTGGAAGATCCTTTGTCATCTCAATAAACTCAGAACGTGTGGTACTAATAATCGCCGTGGAAAAAGGAGATAAGGCATTTGAAGTGTTCCACGGACTTTGCAAAACTTCCATGGATGGTAACGCCTTTCCTCGATTACCGATGGGCTCATTAGCCCTCTCATTCTCAACGTAGTCTCCCTCATAAGCAGAGGTCTGATGAGTGTCCCGGGTATGTTCCCCGTACACTCGTCTTCTTTCCTAGTCAAGAGCCAGGTTGGCCTCAAATTGATTCATCCTGGCCTCGTTTTGTTCCAACTTCCCGCTCATCTCCTTAAATATTAACTCTATCAATTCTCCAATCTTTTGCAGATTATTGCTTTGCTCTCCGGTTGCTGCAGTACTCGCTCGCGGTTCCGGAATAGGAGCAGTATCTTCCTCCGCCACCTCATCATTAACAGGTTCTGGGGTAACATTGTTCCTCTAGGCTCTCCTTTGAGCATTGACTTGCTCTTACTGAGCGATTAAACTACACCTTCGCTCTTCCAAATCTTCATCTATCTCCGTTTGATCCGCAAATCTAGAGTGTGCAGGTGGCGAAAGGCGGGCATTATTACGGACCGCAACTCGGCCAACTCTTGCGAATTCATAACACTTAGATAAACATTGGCGTGATCGAGGATAAAAACTAGGTGCCCTTCCAGATGAAAACCCGCTCCGGGAGGGCCGAATAGTTACATTTTGAGCAGGGGGCTCCTCCAAAACGGATGACCGAGCCCCCGGTAACGCAACAAACTCATCATTAACATGAGGAATAGGATTCACCTCAATTTCTTCATCAAAAATATCTTCATCAGAATTCCGAGTACTCATGATAATAGAAATATAAACTCAGCAATAAAGCTCTCAATGGGATAAAAATCTCGGTCCCCACAGACGGCGACAAACTGATCTCGTCTAAAAATATTTTAGAGTGTTTTTTTTAGATCAGTCAATTTTTAATTACTCGAAATTATTTTGTTATGAGGACACGAGCGATATACGAGGTTGGGCCCACAATGTGTGAGCTTACGTCCTCGGGAGAGCGAAGCTCTAGCTTGGTTTCCACTATAATAATCAAAGGATTCAAGTACAATGTGGTGATAATAATAACACGGGTAAAAACGGCTCGAAAAACGATCGAAAACAGTCAGTAGAGCTCGAAAGGCTGGCAGCCGCAAGTTGTGGTCAACAACTCGCGAAATACACTGTATCAGCAACAACTTGCGAAATATATTGTATCAGCAACAACTCGCGAGACAGGCTGGGTAGCAACAAGTCGCGACAGCGTGCAGCAGAGCGATACTCGCGACTACGAGCAATAAGTCGCGGATGCGGGATGAAGAGCAATAAGTCGCGACTCGGGCTAGGAGGCAGGCAACAAGTCGCGGCTACGGACAAAAAGTCGCGACTCTACAGTATGCAGAATAGTACTTTGCCTTGGGAAGTGTGATAACAGTCTCAACCTGTCCAAATGCACTGGGGCTTGTTTACTTCACTTAGCCCAAAACACTTACATAACCTCCAATTATAATATAATAAATGCCACGTTGATCTCGAAGTTTCGGGAACCTATCACGGTCGAGATATTAGTCGGAAATACGATGAGAAAATACCGGACAACCTTGCAAATTACATCTTTGCCTCAAAGTAGTGAATACACAGCCACATTACATCGTTGCACCTGACCAATGTGCTCCTGTGTGGCAAATTATGAAAATAACCCTAGCCCCGTCCGGGGCCGAGATAACCCAAAACATCTCAAAACGCCTACAAAAACTGTATACGGGGCCCAGCGAGCCTGAATTACGAGAATACCCCCCTGAGAATGCCTCGCGATAGACATATGAAAATACCGAAAATACTACGTAACCATGTCGGACGAGCCCCCAGGTAAGGATAAATACAAGAGAATATACCCGGGTAATATCAAAAGGAAAGAGCTTTTATTGAAAAATGAGCTACTGTGGATGGCGACGAGGGTGGCGGTAGTGACCAACCACTCTGAGCAAGGGATGAAACTAAAAAACTGCATCAAGACCGTCACGCATGGAAACAATCGTTATTTCTCAGGCTTAGGAGGCGTCTGATCTCCGCTTGTTATCCTGCTTCGGTGACACTCTTAGAGGCAGGGATCAGATGAAGCAGCTATATGTGTCTTTCCGCTACGTCATGTACCTGAGTTGTTGGTGTCCAAATTGATTCCCTCAACTAGGGCAGGGCATGACAGCAAGTCTGTAAATAATTGACATGTAATTTCTTTCTAGCAACAAGGACAAAACTAGTTCTGCTTTGTGTTTTTAAGTAAATATGATATTGCACTGCACTAATCTCGTATCTATTGGGTTTCAACTAAACCCAAAATATAAATAGTGTTTTTTTGTTCTAAGATTCATATCACACTTGAATCTCGGCCAAAGATGTATCTCTTTAACCAATCGCTCATGACCAACAGCCTCGTTCGCCTGCTTACTTGCTTCCTTGTTGTAAAGAATGATCACGATGGAACTTCCAGAAATCCTGGAAGTATATTGGAAGCAGCAGATTTTCAGGAAGAAAGAGAGGAAGAACATGAAGAAATAAATCACTTGCGTGATAGAGATAAAGATTTGGTAGAGTAGTTATTTTGTTACTCTTTTGTATCTTATGTCTATAAATTTGTGTAGCACATAGAAATAAAAATATACAGAATTCAAACATTCCAAATACATTACATGGTATCAGAGCCATTTTACCTACATTTCTTACAATCTTCAACACAACAATGAGCACTGGGGAGATTGCTGGAGATTCATCTTATAGCAATAAGCAGATTATGAACTCCATAAACACTCCTACCTACGACCCTCTTCGATTGAATGGTAACGAAAACTCTGGGCAAGTTATTGTCGACGTACCATTCAATGGACACAACTACCATGGATGGCGCAATGCCATGCAACTGGCCTTAGACTCTCGGATGAAAACAAGCTTCATAACAGGAGAAGTGCAACCACCAGAACATACCTCAAATAACTTTATGATTTGGAAGTCTGTAAATTCCATTGTGCAGTCATGGGTCTTGAATACCATGACCCCATAAATTGCTGATACTTTTATGTATGCAGTCACTGCGTTTAATCTATGGAAAGACATGGAAGAAAGATATGCAGAAGCAAATAGCCCATCATTTTCAAAAATACAAAAGGAGATAAATTCTCTTTCTCATGGAAATTTATCCGTGACAATGTATTATACCAAGTTGAGCAAGTTGTGGGAAGCGCTCAATAGGATCCTACCCATTCCTGTGTGCAAATGTAAAGCTGCAGAAGCATGTATTCGCAAGATTGGAAAACAGTATGTTGAACGGGAGAATTTCATACACATCACACAATTCTTGAACGGGTTGCTTGATTATTACGAACTAACCGTGAATCAGATCCTGATGATAGAGCCATTGTCTTCCATTGGAAAAGCTTTCGCAATCATAGTGAAAGTCAAACTGCAGCGGGAGAACATGGCAAACAACAATCACTCATCTTAAAATATGGCAATGACGACCAAAGGAGCACATTTTTACACCAAAGGGACCCAAGTTAAGGCTATGAAGGAACAAACAATCTCTGCAGAAATAAAGAAATGCACAAAATGTGGAAAGAACGGATATATTGTGGACAGTTGCTTTTTCATACATGGAATTCCTGACTGGTACAAACAGTGGAAACGCAACCAAGGAAAACAAGTCCCTAAGATATATGCTCACATCGCTACCATTGATGAAACACCACTTGGAGAAACGACTCAACCGCAGGAAAATGAAGGAGCAACAAACTTTGTAAATTTTGCAGGTCATGTGGACTTTGCAGGTATATCTTCCTCTACTCAATCTAAATATGCCACACACATAAATACGGGATCATGGATCTTAGATACCGACGCTACCAGCCATATGTGCAATGATCTAAGTCTTTTTACACACCACTAGCCCCTAAGAGAATTATACCCCGTTATTTTACCGAATGGTTTCACCCAACCTGCTGCCACAATAGGGAATGTTGAGCTAAGTCTCACACTCTTCCTAAGAAATGTCCTTTTTGTTCCATCATTCAAATTCAATCTTCTATCTGTCACAAAGTTAATGCAATCCACATCTCTGCAACTAAATTTTTTGCCTACAAAATGCATTATACAGGACTTGAAGACGAATGAAGTTTTGGATGTCGCTCCTCTAAAAGAAAATCTGTATATCCTCAGTAACGAGTCCTTTTGCCCTGATGTAACTCTTGCTCACTCTTCACTGAATATGGCTTTGTCCAAGTGCGAGTCAGCCAATAACTCAGAATCTTTTGTCTTTGAACCTTTTGTAACAACAACTACTTTTGATTTATGCCATTCTCGTTTAGGTCACCTTTCTTTAAAAGTTATTGAAGTTCTGTCTAAGAATAAAAATCTCTTCAAATGATACACTACTTCCATGTGAAGCATGTCATTTGGGAAAATTGCAAAGGCTTCCTTTTCACAAAAATACAGTATTGGCCAAAAACATTTTTGATTTGGTACACATCGATGTATGGGGACCTTACAGAAAACCAAGCCTCTCAGGAGCACGATACGTGCTCACACTCGTCGATGACCACAGTCGAGGAACTTGGACATACCTCATGACTTTCAAAAATTGAACCAAAGACATTCTAGTCACCTTTATCGAAATGATATGTAATCACTTTGATTCCCAAATTAAAACTTTTCGATCCGACAATGGATCTGAATTTGTAAATGAAACATGTCAAGCCCTTTTCCGGAGTCATGGTATTGTCCATCAGAAAAGTTGTGTACACACCCCACAACAAAACGGGATTTTGGAACCAAAACACAAGCACCTTGTCCAAACGGCTCGTACTCTACTTTTTCATGCCTCGCTACCCAACAACTTCTGGGGGGAAGCCTTTCTTACAGCCACCTCTCTCATAAAAAGTCTGCCCTCTTCTGTCCTAGATTTCGAAACACCACATTTCCGCCTACATGGTAATCATCCAACCTATAACCGCTTTAGAACCTTTGGATGTTTGGGGTACGTATGTGATAACACTCTTCACAAAGACGAGTTTGCTCCAAGAGGCATTAAAAGTGTTTTTCTTGGGTACTCCCATGATCGAAAGGCATACAAGATGTATGCTTTGGAATCAAAGAAAATCATTCATAGTAGAGATGTAAAGTGCTTTGAAAACATATTTCCCTACAAGAAGCAAAACTCCTCTTCTAATCCGAATATATGTATTCCTTGTCCACCGTCATCCCCCTCATTAACAAACACAACCGATCAACCCACAAACCTTTTGAACACTCACTGTCAAACAGAGAATGAACAAGAACAACCTTTACTCTCTGAAAATACACAATTGATGCCTTCATCTACAATTCTGTTTGATGAAATTCCCCTTGATATTTTGAGTCATAAGTCTTCATCTTCCAAGGATTTCCCTGAAATTAATACTCCTGTTCCGCTGCCCCGTCGCAGCTGTAGATCACACAAAGCACCCATGTGGCACTCTAATTATGTGGCAGCAGCACAATCCCTACACAATCCTAAGTTCCAACTCTGTTATAAACCCCTATTTTCAGATGCACATATGGCCTTCTCTTCGGTGGTAGATAAGATTCATGAGCCTCGTACTTATGCAGAGGCAAAACAGTTTGAGCATTGGGTTAAAGCTATGGAAAAGGAGCTTGAGGCACTAGAGCATAATCAAACTTGGGAACTTTGTACGCTGCCAATTGGGATGAAGTCAATAGGATGCAAGTGGGTATACAAGACTAAGATTAATGCCGATGGGAGCATCGCAAAGCACAAAGCCCACCTTGTTGCCAAAGGATACAATCAAATAGAGGGTCTTGATTTCAATGATATTTTCCACCCGTAACCAAACAGGTTACAGTCAGACTCCTTCTAGCCACAACAGCAACACACCGTTGGGAAATCCATCAACTTGATATCAATAACGTGTTTTTGCACGGTTTTCTAGATGAGGAAATAAACATGGATGCACTGGATGGCATACAGAATGTGATGCCAGGAGAGGTTTGTAGACTTAAAAGATCACTCTACGGCCTTAAAAAAGCATCGAGACAATGGAATAAAGAACTGACCGAGAAATTTACCACTTTTGGTTTCTCTCGATCTGCCCATGATCATTGTCTCTTTATCAAAGAACATGACACATATTTCACAGCCCTTGTTGTGTATGTGGATGATATACTAGTGAAAGGAAACAACATAGATGAGTTGAATGAGATTAAAACATATCTGGACAGATGGTTTTCTATCAAAGATATGGGGAGAGCAAGGTATTTTCTCGGTTTGGAAATTGCATACTCTGATGGAGGACTTTTTGTCAACCAGAGAAAATATGCTATGGATATCGTCAAAGATGCTAATCATACAACAACAAAATAAGCAAGAGTCCCCTTACCCCCTCGTACCAAATTGACCATGAATGATCCAGAACCCTTGGAAGATCCCAGTAGGTATCGAAGACATGTCGGACGCCTACTATACCTCGGCTTCTCTCGACCTGATATAGTATACGCTACACAACACTTGAGCCAATAAATGAAGCAACTAGGAAAGAGTCACTGGCAGGCAGCACTACATGTAGTAAGATATATCAAGCAGTGCCAAACATAGGAATCTTTTATTCATCAGAATCCAAATGCACTCTGCAGGCATTCTCTGATGCAGATTTGGGCTCTTGTGTAGATACTCACTGATCATTATCAGCATACAGTATTTTGTTCGGAAATTCTCTCATTTCATGGAAAACTGAGAAGCAGGTCACTATGTCACGATCTACTACGGAAGCGGAATACCGAAGCCTTGGAGCAACACTTTCTGAACTCAAATGGATTACCTACTTACTAAAGGACTTTAAAATCAATGTAGAACAACCAATTCAAATTTGTTGTGACAATCAGGCTGCCAACCATATAGCATCAAATCCGGTTTTTCAAGAACGAACGAAACACCTTGAAGTGGATTGTCATTTGGTGTGTGATCACTATAATAATGGATTCATAAGACTCGAGCATGTGACATCTCGAAATCAAGCAGCAGATCTCTTTACTAAGGCACTGCCTTATGTTAACTTTAGTGCATGTCTTAGCATCGAAGAAGTTCCAGCGTGCAGAGGGAATGTAAAGAATGATCAAGATGGAACTTCCAGAAATCCTGGAAGTATATTGGAAGCAGCAGATTATCAGGAAGAAAAAGAGGAAGAACATGAAGAAATAAATCACTTGCGTGATAGAGATAAAGATTTGGTAGAGTGGTTATTTTGTTACTGTTTTGTATCTTATGTATATATATTGGTGTAGCACATAGATAATGCAAACTGCAAAGTTGTAGGTTGAGATTGTCGTCCACCTAGCATAAACAGAATACCACAGCCACTGCATTCTATGGCCCATTGAAACCCAGTCTCCTGGAAGCTCAGCTGCTGCTTGCTCTCCTCCAAGAGGAGCAAATTGCCCAAAATTTCGATACCTAAAACATAATTAACATCACCCCTGGACCGGAGTAGTAATTAACATTTACCGGAAAGGAAAAAACTCATGGCGACCACGCTTCTAAATTTGCGAGGTCCCTCGGGATTCTCCATACAATCGTCCCATAGGTTGAAGCACCTCGATAGATATGTACCTTGTTGAGCTGCTACCTAGGAATGCATTGTAATTTGTACAGGCACAGGGAAATATTTTTAAAAAGTTGAAAGTTGGATGTAGAATTACAATTACCTGGGTAGTAGCAGGGAGGCTCTTGGTCTATTTGTCAACGAGGGAGAGAGCTAACTTGAACCCTTCTATATCCACCTCTTCCTTGCTTTCTCCATACACGTCTTTTATCAAATCAGTTACAACACGGAGTTGTCTGCTCCACAAATAAAGCTCAACCTGTGGGTACCGAATCACAATATCGTCAATCACGTCCTGGAATTCCTCCTTCGTTAAACTACCAGAGTTGTCTCTGTATGCAACTTTGAATATCTCTGATATATCCACCTATAAAAAAGAATAATCTCTTTTGTCATCCATCCCGTTAAAAGAACAGTGAAATAGTACTGAGTTACCATGATTTTCTTCTAGTCCACGGTGGCGCAGTCACCCATCACATAAACGGCATCCTCGCATCCCTTCACTCGAAGACATTCATCAGTTGCCAGAATACGCCTGCTTCCATGCAGTGCAAACCCCTCGAATAAACAATGATTTTTTTCAACTAAAATGTTAAATAAATACCTGACCAATTTGCTCCATAAAGTACTTCACCACTGGTTGAGTTCCAACTCACGTTGACCACACAACCATTCCATGAGGAATTATGATATCTTCTCATGTTGCTTTGGCTTTCATGTTGATTGTTCTGTCTTCAACACTCATTACTCTATGTCCAGTTAATACTTCAATACCATCTTGTTGAAATTTCATTTCCGCAAATGAGCTAATGCTTTCATCAAATCTATACCAGTAAAAAAACGTATAGATATTGATATCCATCCTCAAAATAAAAAAAAGATTTTTTTTTTAACCAACCAGCATACGTGTTCAATGTATGGTCACCATATTGTATTACTATGATTCTCACTAAATTCTTCACCGAAGGGTAGACATGAACAAGATCTTCATAAACGTAATCATGAAGCTCAACTGCGAATTCTACACATGTTGGTCCTCCACCCACAATCACAAAATGGAGATTAGTCTTTCTTTCTTCATCGGTGAGTCCAAGAAGAACAGCCTTTTCGAAGCAATCTATCACTGTCTTACGAATCCCTTGAGCATCCTCCACTTCCTGCAGCACAACTTGATTTACTGACTGCATATTTTCTGAAAAGACAAGAGTTTTTACCTTGAGGAAATGACAATACTCCATTACACCAGGAGTGTCAAATGTGTTAACTTGCGCTCCCATGGCAATTATCAGATAATCGTACTCTAAAGAGAACTCATTGTCCCCGGCTAAATTTCCATCTATGTTGGAGCTACAAAACACTTTTTTAGTAACGTGATCTATATTTAGGCACTCAGCCTCCAAGATCTTGATCAACCCATTCTTCTGTCACCAAGTAAGGAATAATCAACATATTAAATCTACTAAAATTACCCTATACTACAAAAATGGATACCTTCTTGATTATATTCCTAACAGGCTCGACACGGAGTTGCTCGACTGTTCCGCAGGTAACACTAGGTAATAAAGGTGTGAATGCAAAGTAATTCCTTGGAGAAACCACTTGCACGTCGTAATTTGATATGTCCAGATCTTTGAGGAAGCTAGAAGCAGCCCATCCGGTTCCAAGAACCACAACCTTTTTCTTCGACTTTCGCTTCACCTTTTCACAGGAATCTGCAACTGCTACAAGCCCTGTACCACTGCTAACAGGAAAAACCCACGATTTAATCAAATGATAAGACGGAAAATTTATTTAGCTAAATCGGATCAGTATTGGACAACCATATGCTTTGTTTTCTAAATCTTGAACAAATTTCTCGTTGATTAGCACATGATTTATTAAATCTAGATCACAGTGAAATGTGAGTTCAAGGGAAAATGTTGATCATTGTAGGACTCAGGATTGTTATCAATCTCCATGAAATCTTGCACGAGGAACAATAGTGAAGAAGAGTAAATGATACATAAAATCAAGCAATACGAAACAACGTGATCCCTTCGTTTAATATCTTCATATTGAAACAATGAAACGATATTAAACTGAAATCAATTGAATACAACCTGAATGTACAAAGAACAATAAGGCTAGCGGAAAAAGAAAGAGGATGCCCATGGAGAATCCGGAGGAAGAACGAGCAACAGGGTCTCATTTTTGTTCTAAGTACTCAACCGGAATTGATTTCTCACAAGATTTCAGTTTCAATATAATCAAAGTCGATGGTTCCCATCCCAGGCCCTTCACAAATGATCAAATATGGAAAATATATGTTACTATAGTTATTAATGGTCTGTGGCAACCGTTTTTTTGACATAAACCATGATTACATTTCATAAACAATGATCGAAAAAATATGTGAAGGTTTATTACACGGTATGCGCATTTTAATAATTCAATATCATTCGAAAAAAATATAATGTTTCATCAATGTATCACGGTCTCAGAGCGAGGAAGCAGATGACAAACACCTTTTCATCTCCAACTTTTTGTATTCTTCAAATCAACGTTCATAGAAATAAACTGAAATGTGTATTAAATACACTAAATATGAAAGCAATGTTAAATATTTGTTCTTAAGAATCAAATTTAAATGAGTAAAGCTTATCGCACATTGCATTGACGATGAAATTAATAACAATTAAGTGAAACGGATACCCTACATGATACAATAGCACAAACTATTCTCTCTATATAAATTACATTTTTATCCACTTCGCCCCAAGAGAAAAGAGAATTGGGATTAGAGAGAGAGAAAAGTCTTATACATAAAATATATGAATAATTATCGGGCGACGCAAAAATTTGGTCCTCGTAGTTTCCTATTTTGTTAATTTTGATCCTCATATTTTGACAATTATGGCAGATTAAGTCCCTTAACTTTATGCATGACAAAATTAATCATTTGACACATTTGGCAAATTAGGTCTTTCAATTTTTGTGTATATGACAAATATGGTCCTCGAAGTTTGTAATTTGTCATTTTCATTTTTATATATTACGGAGACTAATTTTGCCACTACGATCAAACTACGGGGACCGTTTTTGTTCGATTTCATTTGGAGGACTAAATGAAATTTGAGAACTGATTTTACCAATTGTTACAAAATAGGTGGATCGATTTTGCCAAATGTTCAAAATCCGAAGACTTAAATGCCAAAACAAACTTTAGGGACTAAATTTGCCAAAATGATCAAACTACGAGAACCAAAAACACCATTTTATCAATAATTATCAGTATTATTCTAATGAAAATTTAACATTTTAAATACCTTATATAACAATTCCCGCATATGTCTAGTAGAGATTTTGAGCTCAATCATATGAACATAAACACATCGAATTTCCGACATATAACTATGAACAGATCTTCGCCATCATTGAGCAGAAGAAGGGTGGATCTCTCCGCTATCCCCCTCCCTTGCATGAACCAACACCGGGGACTTACGAGTCCCAAGTATTTTGTCGCATCCATCGGAGTTTTGGGCACTCAACCAATGATTGCCAAGAATTAATGTCTGAGGTAGAAAGATTGCTGGAGTTGGGCCAGCTTGATGAACTAATCAGTACAGTAGAGGCTCTACCCGAGTCTAAACTGGGAAAGATCGATATTCCGGAGGGGGCGGCACCCAAACCCCCAAGGGCCGACGCACCACGGCCAAATGAAAGAGGACGTGGATATGGAGGACATCGTGGCCAACGTCAAGGTGGTGGCCAAAGAGGATTCTTTAATGGCGGTAGACAGAATCAAAGAGGAGGAAGGAGAGGCAATAACTATTGTGGTCGCGGCAGGTATCAGCCGCAAAGGAATCAGCAGGGGTATGGATATGACGCTTATCCACCGGCCCCGGCAAATCAACAAGCACTACCTCCTCCTCCTCCGGTTGGCCCCAACCAGGGTCAACCTATTTTGAATATTGAAAATGGCCAACCAAGATGGGGCAACCTAGGCCCCAATATTATGACTATCGCCGGGGGAAAAAGTGTCGGCGATTCAAACCGCGCCCGCAAACGCTCTTATCAGGCGTTACATCAGAAGGGGCGCTTTATGGAAGTAAACATGGTCCAACTGACAGATTTGGACAAGATGACGATCTCCTTCGGACCGGAGGATTTATCTGGGGTCTTCTCCCCACAAGACGATGCATTAGTCGTCTCTCCTATTATTGCTAATCATCCTGTCTCACGAGTGTTGGTGGACACCAGAGCTGCTACCAACATTTTAACTCTTGCAGCTTTTGAGCAAATGGCATTGAAAGGGACCACCCAACTACAACCTGTGAACACGAAATTAGTTGGTTTTAATAACAGTGTTGTTGCTGCTGAGGGATCTGTTCTTCCCGGAATATCAAGGACTTTGATGGTAGAATTTGTGGTGGTAGATCTCCCCATACTCCCGTATAATGCAATTCTTGGGAGAAGTTGTTTAAATCTATTCGGAGCTGTGGTGTCTCAACCACACTTGATGATGAAGTTCCCAACGCAACTGGGAGTTGGAAAGATGAAGGGAGATCAGGAGATATCGCGATCATGCTATAATGTGATGTGCAGGAGCGGTATGCAGGGGTCGAAAGCAAAATCTAGCGTTTATATGGTGGATTTCTCGTCTGATGAAGTTATTGAAACAAATGAGGGACCTTCTCTTCGGAAGTTTAAAGAAAATGATATGAAGATGGAGCCTTTGGGGATCAAGACAGTGCCTTTATTTCCCGGCAACCTCGAAAAAACAGTGACAATCGGTTCCGAGTTGTCACCTGAGTTTGAGAAGGAGGTAATTTCTTTTTTGCGAAATAATGTAGATGTTTTTGCTTGGTCTTATCAGGATTATGTGGGGGTTGATCCCCAAGTCTGTTCTCATAGACTCAATGTTAACCCATATGTGCGACCAGTACATCAGAAAAAGAGGAAGTTTTCCCTGGAGAAAGAAAAAGCAATTGATGAGGAGGTGGAAAGTTTGCTGCAGGCAGGATTCATTGAGCGTGTTAGATACACGGATTGGGTCGCGAATCCAGTGGTGGTCCCAAAGACGAGTGGTGGCTGGAGAGTTTGCATCGATTTTACGGATTTAAATAAAGCATGCCCGAAGGATCCGTATCCACTGCCGGCAATTGACATGATGGTGGATGCGGCCTGTGGCTTTGAACTGCTTAGTATGTTAGATGCCTTTAAGGGTTATAACCAAATTTTCATGCATTGTGAAGACATGTCGTTTACTTCATTTATGACAACACAAAGGCGTTTTTTGCTATAGAGTTATGCCATTCGGCTTGAAAAACGCTGGGGCCACCTATCAACGTTTAATGAATTCGATGTTCAAAGATATGATCGGAAAATCTTTGGAGGTTTATATCGACGATATATTAACAAAGAGTAAGCATGGGGATAATCACATCCAATATCTGAATGATTGTTTTGCAGTACTGAGAAAGTAAAGGATAAAATTGAATCCCCTCAAGTGTGCTTTTTGTGTGAAAGGAGGTAAATTCCTCGGCTTTATGGTATCTGAAAGAGGAATCGAGATGAATCCGGATAAGATAACAGNCAAAGAATCTTGGGCACATCCCTAACTCCTGAAGAGAGGGAGAGACTTGATCCCAGTTTGTCCGGCAAGTTCGAGCCTATAGACGCGGAAGATAAGCTCGACTGCTCGGGGGATCCATTCGGGGCGCTCCAATTCAACTTGGAGGAAGATTTGCACCAGCAAATATATTCAGAGGAGGTCAAAATACCGGAGGAGGGCCCATCGGTGGTTGCGTTTCGGAGGTTGGCTATCTTATTCCCGGAACCGATGGGTCCCCTCTTGTGAGACATCCTTAAAGACAAGGAGATAATGGGTCAACGTGACCCTCCACTATATGTTCCTGCTAGTGTAACAGGGGATCGGGAGCGCCACGAATTCGAGATGGCGGGCTTTGTTCCCGAGAAGCTGCCCACTGCAAGGACTAAAGAAAAAGAGACTCCTCCTCCCTCGTCAACAATTAAGCTGGTAAGAAAGCGCCCTAGAGAAGCTGGTGAAGGTTCGGGCTCCAAGAGGAAGAAATAAACTTCCATATCTTATTTCTTCAGTTTTGTACTCTCCGTAGTTTGTAATCCCCTTTCATATATGAAATTTGATTTTGTCTTCTTTCGCCACCGATATAAACTTGCACCCGGGGCCATCATACTCTCACAGCCGGTATATACTTGCACCCGGGGCCATCACACTTACTCCGCCCGTCCATAAGACGGTGCCGTCGTACATTTGACCAGTTCATAAAACGGTGTCATTTGGCCCGTTCATAAAACGGTGCCATCGCACTTTCGACCTGTTCATAAAACGGTGTCGTTTGGCCCGTTCATAAAACGGTACCACCGCACTTTTGACCCGTTCTTAAAACGGTGTCATTCGGCCCGTTCATAAAACGGTGCCGTGCGGAAGAGGACCTGCCTCCGGCGAGGGAGCGACCCTCATCGGCGTGTCATGGGGGAGTCGGGTATATACTTGCACCCCGATTTGCCACGGAAATATACATCACAACAACATACCTCTTAACATATTTCAACAGTCATTATGTATAGACGGTTCTGCCGCGGACAGGAAGACTCATCATGTTCAAAATATTTTGACACGGTATTTAATCTGACGAGTTTGAAAATTTTCGATTATCAAACCGGTGGCACATTGCGTTTCTAATCTATCTTATTTAATTTATTCCAACCTCCTTCATACTAAAACGCAATGGGCCTACTCCTACCTTACCAGTCCCCTAGTCGATTGGATTCATGTCGTCAAAAAAGATACTTAAAAATTCAGAAAATGACCACCAAAAAGAGGGGAAATTTTATTTTCAAAAAAATCGATGAGTCACGTCTATACATAATACTTGCGCAAATTGGAAGTATGCCAAGTCCGTGGCAGCTCCTCCCTGCTCGTATTTGCGATTTTGTACGTTCCTTCCTTCACTACGGCCGTTACTCTGTACGGTCCTTCCCATTTTCGATCCAACTTGCCAACATGCTTCGAGACTTCCACTTTCTTAAGAACCAAGTCTCCAACTTTTAATAACATAGGTCGAACGCCTTCGTCATGCTGCTTAGCCATCCGCCTTTTACATACCTCCATTCGTATCGCGGCTCTATCGCGGATATCATCAATACTGTTAAGGTCTAATTTTTTCATATCCTCGTTCAAAACCTCATCATAAGCGATGACTCTTTCAGATAAAATAGTCACTTCAACCGGAGACACGGCCTCGGAGCCATATACAAGAGAGAAAGGGCTGAATCCGGTAGTGGACCTTGGTGATGTCCGATACTCCCACATCACATTATGCAATTCATCCACCCAAGAGCCTTTGGATTCATCTATCCGTGTTTTCAACTGTTGTAGGATAATGGATTAATAACTTCTGTAAGCCCGTTTGTTTCTGGGTGTGCCACGGAGGTAAACCGCTGTTCAATTCCATAACTCTCACACCATTCATTTACTCTCTTACCGGCAAATTGCGTTCCGTTATCCGACACCAAAATCCTGGGAATTCCGAATCGGCACACAATGTACCTCCAAAGGAAACTGATAATCTCCTGTTCCCGAACGCGTGATACAGCTTCAACCTCTATCCACTTGGAGAAATGCTCCACAGCCACGATGCAAAACTTCTTTTGGCTGGGTGCCTTTGGAAACGGCCCTAAAATATCGATGCACCACATATCGAAAGGGCCTTTTAACGGCACCACATATCGATGCACCACATATCGATGCACCCCAGCGTGAACTTCCTCTATAACGGCCTTTGCCTGTACTGGGGACAAACATCGAAGGTATGGGCCTCCGAAATTCATCTTATACAGCTTATCATCCACCTAGACGAAATTTGTAGCTCTTTGCATAGTTCTTCGGGCCTCGCCTTCGTCGGTAGGCAACTCTCTCTTGATTATATAATTTACAATAGCATCCTTCCATGATGGCTCGTCGGTTACGGCATCCACTAAAAACCATGTCTCATTCGAAAGTTCCAAATTAGCCACCTCGGCCGTCTGTTTCTCCAATGGACTGACAGAGGGCTGGTAATGGATCATTGTTGTTATCTTCGACTCATCCGAGAGTTCTAAAATCGTCGCCGCTTTTGCAAGACCATGTGCACGCGTGTTTTCCTCCCTCGGGATATATGTAAGTGTAAACATCTTAAGATTCTTAGCTGCCTCTTTGAGTTTTTCCAAATACCTGCACAGATGGTTCCCCTTGGTGGAGTTAGTATCTGCAAATTGGTTCACCACTAACTGCGAATCTGAGTGGGCATGCAAACGAACAATTCCAATCTCCACCGCCAGGTTAATACCGAATATCAAAGCTTCATACTCGGCGACGTTGTCAGTTTAGACTCGGGTAGAGCCTCCACTGTACTGATTAGTTCATCAAGCTGGCCCAACTCCAGCAATCTTTCTACCTCAGACATTAATTCTTGGCAATCATTGGTTGAGTGCCCAAAACTCCGATGGAAGCGACAAAATACTTGGGACTCGTAAGTCCCCGGTGTTGGTTCATGCAAGGGAGGGGGATAGCGGAGAGATCCACCCTTCTTCTGCTCAATGATGGCGAAGATCTGTTCATAGTTATATGTCGGAAATGCTCTCAGTTTTGGTTTCGCATGGGGGACAACCTTATCCAGCCCGCGACACGCAACAATATTGTTTGATCCGTATGTCCGTACTTCAATCACTCCATAGTCTCGTAGACCTTCATCTTCCCGGATGTACTGTGTACATCTCAAAGCCAAATCCTCCATACTTTCTGAGGGATCCCTGTTCAAAGAATTACATAACGGATGCCCAGCTAGAATAAGCTGCAGCACCCCAACCTTCTCACTAACCGTGATCCGAGGTATTTTCCTACACTCGGCCTCGAAACGGGTAATAAAACCCAACAATCTTTCCGAAGAATCATACCGCAACGCGGTCAAAGAAGTAATAGACTTCATCGGTGTGTTAAAAGGCGCGAAGGCCGAATAGAATTGATCCTTGAAATCCTGATAAGAAACGATCGAACGTTTCGGCAACCGGTTAAACCATCGGAGGGCTGATTCTTTGAGAGAGGCGGCGAAGACGAAACACATGGCCGCATCACTGAAATTCATCAAACTCACGTGAATTTCCAAATTTGATGTATGAGCATGCGCTTCAGTCGACCCGCGGTACTGTGGAAGGTCCTTTGGCATTTCAATAAATTCGGAGCGAGTGGCTCCAATAATTGCCATGGAGAAAGGAGATAGGGCATTCGATGTATTCCATGGACTTTGCAAAACCTCCAAAGATGGTGATGCCTTCCCCCGATTACCGATGGGCTCATTAGCCCTCTCATTCTCAAAATAATCTCCCTCATAAGCTGAGGTCTGGTGAGTATCCCGGGTGTGTTCCCCGTACACTCGCCTCCATTCTTGGCCAAGAGTCAGATTGGCCTCCAGCTGGTTCATTCTAGCCTCGCTTTGTTCCAACTTCCCGCTCATCTCCTTAAATTTTGATTGTATCAGCTCTCCAATCTTTTGTAACGTGTTGCTTTGCTCTTCGATGGCTGCAGTATTTGCCCGTGGTTCCGGAACGCGATCAACATCATCCTCTGAGGCCACATTTATTACAGGTTCTGGGGTGACATTGTTCTCTAAATAAGTATATCGGGACTCCGCTCCCTGCAATTTCCTGCTCACATAATATATCGGTCTGTGCTCTTTGTCGCTAAGTCTGACCAACGCGGCGCTCACTGCCTCTTTTGTCACTGACAAATATAAACCCAACGGTTCTCCCGGAGATGGAGGAGACATAAACAGTGGTTTACTCAGATAGTCTTTCAAACTCTCAAAAGCCCTGCTACATTCGTCGTCCCAATACAAAAGATTCGTTTTACGCAAAACCTTAAAAAACGGCAAACTTCTCTCTGCAGATCGCGAGATGAAGCGATTTAGTGAGGCTAACCTCCCAGTTAGCCTTTGAACTTCCCTAACAGTCGTCGGAGGGGTCATTTCTTGGATAGCTGTTATCTTATCCGGATTCATTTGAATTCCTCTTTCAGATACCATAAAGCCGAGGAATTTGCCTCCTTTCACACAAAAAGCACACTTGAGTGGATTCAATTTCATTCTATACTTTCTCATCACCCCAAAACAATCATTCAAATACTGGATGTTATTATCCCCATGTTTACTCTTTATTAATATATCGTCGATATAAACCACCAAAGACTTTCCGATCATATCTTTGAACATCGAATTCATTAAAGGTTGATAGGTGGCCCCCGCATTTTTCAACCCAAATGGCATAACTCTATAACAAAAAATGCCATTTTTTGTCATAAATGAAGTAAACAACTTGTCCTCACAATGCATGAAAATTTGGTTATATCTCTTAAAGGCATCTAACATACTAAGCAATTCAAAGCCACAGGCCGCATCCACCATCATGTCAATGGCCGGCAGCGGATATGGATCCTTCGGTCATGCTTTATTTAAATCAGTAAAATCGATGCAAACTCTCCAGCCACCACTCGTCTTTGGGACCACCACTGGATTCGCGACCCAATCCGTGTATCTAACAGGTTCTATGAATCCTGCCTGCAGCAAACTTTCCACCTCCTCCTCAATTGCCCTCTCTTTCTCGGGAGAAAACATCCTCTTCTTCTGATGAACTGGTCGCACGTATGGGTTAACATTGAGTCTATGAGAACAGACTTGGGGATCAACTCCCACATAATCCTGATAAGACCAAGCAAAAATATCTACATTATTTCGCAAAAAAGAAATTACCTCCTTCTCAACCTCAGGTGACAACTCGGAACCGATTGTCATTTTCTTTTAAAATTGCCGGGAAATAAAGGCACACTCTTGATTCCCAAAGGCTCCATCTTCATATCGTTCTCTTTAAACTTCCTAAGAGAGGGTCCGTCATTCGTTTCAATAACTTCATCAGACGAGAATTCCACCACATAAACATGTGACTTTGCTTTCGATCCATCCATACCACTCCTGCACATTACATTATAACATGATCGCGCCAATTCCTGATCTCCCTTCATCTTTCCAACCCCTAATTGTGTTGGGAACATCATCATCAAATGCGGTTGAGACACCACAGCTCCGAATAAGTTTAAACAACTTCTCCCCAGGATTGCATTATATTGGAGTATAGGGAGATGCACCACCACAAACTCCACCATCAAAGTTCTTGATATTTCGGGATCGCCCAAAGTCACCGGCAGAAAAACAGATCCCTCAGCCGCAACAACGCTATTATTAAAACCAACTTGTTTTGTGTGCACAGGTTGGAGTTGGGTGGTTCCTTTCAGTGTCATCTGTTCAAAAGCTGCAAGAGTCAAAATATTGGTAGCAGCTCCGGTGTCCACCAGCACTCGTGAGACAGGATGATTAGCAATAATAGGAGAGACGACTAACGCATCGTCTTGTGGGGAGAAGACCCCAGATAAATCCTCCGGTCCGAAAGAGATTGTCATCTTGTCCAAATCTGTCAACTGGACAATGTTCACTTCTATAAAACACCCCTTTTGATGTAATGCTTGAAAAGAACGTTTGCGGGCGTGATTCGAATCGCCGACACTTTTTCCCCCAGCGATAGTCATAATGTTGGGGCCTAAGTTTCCCCATCTCGGTTGGGTATTTTCAACATTCAAAATAGGTTGACCCTGGTTGGGGTCAACCGGAGGAGGAGGAGATAGTGCTTGCTGATTCTCCGGGGCTGGTGGATAAGCATCATACCCATACCCCTGCTGATTCCTTTGCGGGTGATACCTGCCGCGACCACGATAGTTGCTTCCTCTCCTTCCACCACTCTGATTCTGTCTACCGCCATTAAAGAATCCTCTTTGGCCACCATCTTGACGTTGGCCACGCTGTCCTCCATAACCGCGTCCTCTTACATTTGGCCGTGGCACGTCGGCCCTTGGGGGTTTGGGTACCGCCCCCTCCGGAATCTCGATTTTTCCCAGCTTAGGCTCGGGTAGAGCCTCCACAGTACTGATCAGTTCATCAAGCTGGCCCAATTCCAGCAACATTTCCACTTCAGACATTAATTCTTGACAATCATTCGTTGTGTGTCCAAAGCTCCGGTGAAAACGGCAAAATACTTGGGACTCGTAAGTCTCCTGCGTTGGTTCTTGTAAGGGAAGGGAATAGTGGAGAGATCCACTATTCTTCTGCTCAATGATGGCGAAAATCTGTTCATAGTTGTATGTCGGAAACACTCTCAACTTTGATTTTGTGTGCGGGACAACCTTGTCCAGCCCGCGACTTGTAACAATATTGTGCGACCCATACGCCCGTACTTCAATCACTCCGTGATCTCGCAAACCTTCATCTTCTCGGATATATTGTGTGCATCTCAAAGCCAAATCCTCCATACTTTCCGAGGGATCCCTATTCAAAGAATTACATAACGGGTGCCCAGCTAGAATATGCTGCAGCACCCCAACCTTCTCACTAACGGTGATCCGAGGTATCTTCCTACACTCGGCCTCGAAACGGGTAATAAAACCAAACAATCCTTCCAAAGAATCATACCGCAACGCGGTCAGAGAAGTAATGGACTTTATCGGCGTGTTGAAAGGAGCGAAAGCCGAATAGAATTGATCCTTAAAATCCTGATAAGAAACGATCGAACGTTTCGGCAACCGATTAAACCATCGGAGGGCTGATTCTTTAAGAGAGGCGGCGAAGACGAAACACATGGCCGCATCAATGAAATTCATCAAACTTACATGGATTTCCAGATTCGACGTATGAGCATGCAGGTCAGTCGACCCGCGATACTGTGGAAGATCCTTAGGCATTTCAATAAATTCGGAGCGAGTGGCTCCGATAATTGCCATGGAAAAAGGAGATAGGGCATTCGAAGTATTCCATGGACTTTGCGAAACTTCCAAAGACGGTGACGCCTTTCCTCCATTACCGATGGGCTCATTAGCCCTCTCATTCTCGAAATCGTCTCCCTCATAAGGTGAGGTCTGATGAGTATCCCGTGTGTGCTCCCCGTACACTCGTCTCTTTTCCTGGCCATGAGTCAGATTGGCCTCCAACTGGTTCATCCTAGCCTCGCTTTGCTCCAACTTCCCGCTCATCTCCTTAAATTTTGATTCTATCAATTCTCCGATCTTTTGTAAAGTGTTGCTTTGCTCTTCGATTGCTGCGGCATTTGCCCGTGGTTCCGGAACACGATCAATATCATCCTCTGAAGCCACATTAATAACAGGTTCCGGGGTGGCATTGTTCCTTCGGGCTCTCATTTGAGCCTCAACTTGCTCTAATTGGGCGATTAAAGTACGCCTTCGCTCTTCCAAATCCTCATCGGGTTCTGTCTGATCAGCAGATCTAGAGCGTGCAGGTGGCGGCAGGTGGCGGTGTTACGGACCGCAACTCGGCCAACTCGTGCGAATTCATAACATTTGGACAGACATTCACGTGATCGAGGATAAAAACTTGGTTCCCCCCCGGATGAAAACCCGCTCCGGGAGGGCCGAATAGTCACATTTTGAGCAGGGGGCTCCTCCAGAACTGACGACCGAGCCCCCGGTAACACAGCAAAATCATCATTAATTTGAGGAATAGGATCCGCCTCAAATTCTTCGTCAAAAGTATCTTCATTAGAATTCCGAGTAGTCATGATAACAGAAATCCGAACTCATCAATAAAGGTCTCAATGGGATAAAAATCTCGAGGTCCCCACGGACGGCGGCAAACTGATCTAGTCCAAAAATATTTTGGGTATTTATTTTTAGATCAGTCAATTTATAATTTACTTGAAATTAGATTGTTGTGGGGACACAAGCGATATACGAGGTTGGGCCCACAATGTGTTAGCTTACGTCCTCGGGAGAGCTAAGCTCTACCTTGGTTTTCACTATAATATTCGGCGAGTACAATTACAATGATGTGATAGCAACAATACGGAAGAGAACGGCTCGTGAAATGATCGAAAACACTCAGTCAGGCTCGGAAAGCCTGACAACCGCGAGTTGTGGTCGATAACTTGCAGAAAATACTGTACAGGCAGCGCAGCCGGCACTGTACGAGCAACGCAGCCGGCACTGTACGAGCAACGCAGCCGGCACTGTACGGGCAGTGCAGAGAACACTGTACGAGCAGGAACTCGCGAATAGTAACTGCAGATGCGAGTTCTCACGAATAGTAGCCAGATGAGGGTGGCCGCGCGAACTGGTACGAGTTCTCGCGAATAGTAACCAGATGAGGGTGGCCGCGCGAACTCGTGCGAGTTCTCGCGAATAGTAACCCAGGTGAGGGTGGCCGCGCGAACTAGTACGAGTTCTCGCGAATAGTGACTGAAAAATGAAGTCCCGCGATTTCGAGCGAAAGTCTTGCCTTGGGAGATGCGAAAAGAGTCCGAATCATTTCTCAATGCCTTAGGACTCCTATTTATAGAGAAATGTAGCCCAATCAACAAGTTTAGACCCAAGAACCCAATTTCATTAGATTAAGCCCAAGTCACCTAAATAATATCCAATTAAATTAGAAGAAATGTCATTCCGCAACAGAATTTCGGAAATGCGTCTCGGTCTAGAATTATGCGGGAATATCGATGAGAAAATACCGGAGGACCACGTAAAATAATCCACTGCTTCCAGATAGCGAATACGCGGCCACATAACATCATTGCACCTGACCGGTGCGCTCCCGGGTGGCAAATTACGAAAATACCCCTGGCCCCGTCCGGGGCCGAAATGACCCGAAACATCTCAAAATGCTTACAGAGACTTTATATGGGGCCCGCCGGGCCAGAATTGTGAGAATACCACTTGAGAATGCCATCCGATAAAAATATGAAAATAACGAGAATACTAGTAACCGCGTCGGACGAGTCCCCGGGTATGGATAAATACAAGAGAGTATACCCGGGTAATATCACCAGCAACGCAGAAAACACTGTACGAGCGACATTCGCAGAAAACACTGTACCAGCAACGCAGAAAACACTGTACCAGCAACAACTCGTAGAAAACACTGTACCAGCAACGTAGAAAACATTGTACGAGCAAGAACTCGCGAATGGCACTGTACCGACAAGATCTCGCGAATAGTGACTTCAGACAAGAACTCGCGAATTGCAATGTTCAGACAAGAACTCGCGAATAGCACTGTTCAGACAAGAACTCGCGAATAGCATTGTTCATACAAGAACTCGCGAATAGCACTGTTCAGACAAGAACTGGCGAATAATAACCCAGATGAAGGTGGCCGTGAGTTTTGGTGCGAAAACTCACGGATGGGGGCTGAAAAACAAAGTCGCGCGTCTGCCCTAGCGAATTTGAGCCAGAGCCTTGCCTTGGGAGGTGCTAAGAGAGTCCGAATCCCTTTTCAGTGCATTGGGTTCCTATTTATAGAGAAATATAGCCCAATTAATAAGTTTCAGGCCCAGGAGCCCAATTTCACTGGATTAAGCCCAAGGTACCTAAATAATATTCAATTAAATTAGAATAAATGTCATTTCGCAATAGAACTTCGGAAATGCGTCCCGATCGAGAGTTAGCCGGAAATATCGATGAGAAAATACCGGAGAATCTCGTAAAATAATTTACTGCTTCCAGATGTCGAATATACAGCCAAAAATATCGCAACAACTTATCGTCATGCTTCCCGGGTGCCAAATTACGAAAATACCCTTCGACCCCGTCTGGGGCCGAACTTGCCTGAGACTGCTAGAAACGATAGCCAGATCCGAATATGTACTCCCGGGAAGTCCAAATTATGAGAATACCCCCAAAACTATAGAATGACGTAAATAGACGAGAATAACAAGAATACCGAAAATACCATCTAGCCACGTCAACGAGCTCCTGGGGCATCGTGATACCAAAAACATCCCAAAGTAATATCAATAGTCCCCTGGTTTTCAGATTCAGATTCTAAGTCGTAAACCATATCATATTAGCTCGTCCCGAAATTCGATACTTGCTCGGGAATTTTTCCGGAAAAACTGTTAGTAGGGTTGAGAACCCCTCGCAGACGCGATTGTTTTGACACTAAGAACATCAGATTCCGAGCTCGGGCAAAAATCTCGGGATTTTTCCCGACACGAGGGTCCGGCCCTATAAATACCGGATCACCCCCTGTTACAGTACTTCTTCGCGGAAACACGAACCTCTCGCGACTTTTCGAACGACTTCTCGCGACTACTCTCATAGAACAGTGTCATTCGCGACTTTTGGAACGAGTTCTCGCGAGTACCCTCAGAGCACAGTGACATTCGCGAGTTTTCGAACGACTTCTCGCGACTACTTGTGTTGCACAGTACTCTCGCGACTTTAAGACGAATTCTCGCGACTGGACAGTTACACTGAACTTAACACCTGAACGAAGATTCGCGACTACGTAGGCTGCACAGTGACTTTCACGACTTTAGGTACGAAAACTCGCGAGACACTTAATAAAATCAGAAAAAACTTATAAAAATTTTAAAAATCTTAATTTCGAGAACTTCACATCATGTCCTCTGACTCCGCCCATTCCTCGAACTCCGATGCCTTGTCATCCCATTCCTCGGACTCCTCATCCGGCTCGGGGAGTTCCAATTCGAGTCTTTCACCCTTTCGCTCCCCCATTACGAACCCTTATCCACACTACTTCGAACGGATCACACATCTTGAGAACACCGTAGGTCTTGATTGTTCTGCTGTCAAGGCCTTGAAATCCTTTGATAAGCCATATACCATGTATGATCGTAAGTGGAAATCTCTCGTGGAAAACTACCACCTCCCTTCCGATTGTGTTCTTTCCAAGCCGGGTCATTCTGATCGGATCCTGCGTCCGCCGGTTGGCACTCATACTGTTTGTCTTGAATATCTAGAGTGCGGTCTCCACTTTCCGCTTCACCCGTTCATTTCCACACTTCTAACTTGTTTGAACATCCATCTCTTCCACTTGAACCCAAACTCGATATCTTTGGTGGTCGCCTTCATTATTTTCATGGAGACCAACGGGATTTCGATAAATGTTGATAGCTTCTTCCAAGTCTTCCAAATCAGCACCGCTATCCATTATGGTGCCCAGGGTTGCATCGTTTTTCGCCAGATGCACAAGAAAAGCTCCTTCCCATTCTCTACACCTCAATCGAATCATGACTGGAAGAGACATTTCTTTTTTGTCACTGGTGTGGGTTCCACTAGATTATGTGTCCTTAGCCTTCCCTAGCGGTTCCCAATTGAAGGAGAACCTTTCTTATATTACCCGGGTATATTCTCTTATACTTATCCTTACCCGGGGCTCGTCCGACGTGGTTATATTGTATTTTCGGTATTTTCAAATTTTATCGCAAGGCATTCTCAGGTGGTATTCTCACAATTCTGGCTCGCTGGGCCCCATTTAAAGCTTCTGTAAGTGTTTTGAGATGTTTTGCGCTATTTTGGCCCCTGACGGGGCCAGGGGTATTTTCGTAATTTGCCACCCGGGAGCACACCGGTCGGGTGCAATGATGTTATGTGGCTGCGTATTCACTGTTTGGAGGCACAGAACTGATATACGAGGTTTTCCGGTATTTTCTAAACGTATTTCCGACTAATATCTTGAACATGATTGGTTCCCGAAACTTCGGGATCAGCATGACATTTATTTTATTATAATGGGAGATTATTTAAATATTTTGGGCTAAGTGAAGTAAATTAGGCTTATGGACTCAAATAAGTGAAGTTTGGTTGGATTTCTCTATAAATACAAGGTCCGGTGCACTTTGACGGGTTCAGAAAATTATCACGCTTCCCAAGGCAAGACTTCATCTTTCTGTGCTGTAGATTCGCGACTTATCGCACGTTGTCGCGACTTATCGCATGTAATCGCGAGTATTGGCTCTGCACTTTTCATTTCGCGACTTATTGACTCTGCACTATTCCAATCGCGACTTATTGACTCTGCACTATTCCAGTCGCGACTTATTGACTCTGCACTATTCCAGTCGCGATTTATTGACTGTACACTATTCTTGTCGTGACTTATTGGCTCTGCACTATTCCAGTAGCGACTTGTTGCGGAAACTGTGTTTCCTACGAGTTGTTGCCCACAACTCGCGGTTGCCAGCCTTTCGAGCCCAACTGAGTGTTTTTGTTCGTTTTTCGTGCCGTTTTTGAATGTGTTATTATTATCGCCTCATTGTACTTGTATCCTTTGATTATTATAGTGGAAACCAAGGTAGAGCTTCGCTCTCCCGAGGATGTAAGCCCACACATTGTGGGCCCAACCTCGTATATCGCTCGTGTTCTCACAATAATTTAATTTCGAGTAATTAAAAAGTGATTGATCTAAAAGCAAACGCTCCAAAACATTTTTAGACTAGTTCAGTTTGGCGCCGTCCGTGGGAACCCGAGATTCTTATCCCATTGAGAACTTTATTGCTGAGTTTGGACTTCTATTATCATGACTACTCGAAATTCTGATGAAGATATTTTAGATGAAGAAATTGAGGCGGATCCTATTCCTCAAGTTAATGATGATTTTGTTGCATTACCGGGGGCTCGATCGTCAGTTCTGGAGGAGCCCCTGCTCAAAATGTAACTATTCGGCCCTCCCGGAGCGGGTTTTCATTCGGAAGGGCACCAAGTTTTTATCCTCGATCACGCGAATGTTTATCTAAGTGTTATGAATTCGCAAGAATTGGCCGAGTTGCGGTCCGTAATTGATCTTATCTAAAAATGTTTTGGATATCTATTTTTAGATCAGTCAATTTTATAATTAATTCGTAAAATGTGTTGTTGTGGGGACACGAGCAATATACGAGGTTGGGCCCACAATGTGTGGGCTTACGTCCTCGGGAGAGCAAAGCTCTACCTGGGTTTTCACTATAATAATCGAGTGATACAAATACAATGAGGTGACGGCAATAACATAGATGAAACCGGCTCGTGAAATAATCGAAAATACTGCACGATAGTGCGGAAAACACTGTACGCTGAGCGCGACCGGTGCTGTACGATAGTACAGAAAACACTGTACGCTGAGCGCAGTCACGCGAACAGGTTGGAGTTCTCGCGACTGGTGACTGCAGGGAGGAGTTCTCGCGACTGATGACTGCAGGTATGAGTTCTCGCGAATAGTGACCAGAACAGGGGTAGTCACGCGAACTGGTTAGAGTTCTCGCGAATAGTGACTGCAGGGAGGAGTTCTCGCGACTTCTGACTGCAGGTATGAGTTCTCGCGAATAGTGACCAGAACAGGGGTAGTCACGCGAACTGGTTAGAGTTCTCGCGAATAGTGACTGCAGGGAGGAGTTCTCGCGAATTCGTGCCTTAGGAGATGCGAAAAAGATCCGACCCCTCCCTTCATGCCTTGGGACCTCTATTTATAGGGAAATGGAGCCCAAAATACAAGCTTTGGCCCAAAAGTCCAATTTCATTAGGTTAAGCCCAAAGCACCCCAAATAATCTCCAATTAAATTAGAATAAATACCGCTCCGCAAGATAATGTCGGAAATGGATCTCGATCCAGAATTAGGCGGGAATGTAGATGAGAAAATACCGGAGGACCCCGTAAAATAATCCACTGCTTCCATATAGCGAATACATAACCGTACACTTCGTTGCGCCTGATCGGTGCGCTCCCGGGTGGCAAATGACGAAAATACCCCTGGCCCCGTCCGGGGCCGAAATAACACGAAATGTCCCGAAATGCTTACAGAGACTTTATACGGGGTCCAGCGAGCCAGAATAGCGAGAATACCACTTGAGAAAGCCACCCGGTCAAAATACCGAAAATACCGAAAATACCAATAATACCGAAAATACCAATAACTGCGTCGGACGAGTCCCCGGGTATGGATAAGTGCAAGAAATATACCCGGGTAATATCAGTAATAATGCCCACCTTTCGCCACCTGCATGCTCTAGATCTGCGGATTAGACAGAAACAAATGAGGATTTGGAAGAGCGAAGGCGTACTTTAATCGCTCAATTAGAGCAAGTTGAGGCTCAAAGGAGAGCCCGGAGGAACAATGTTACCCCGGAACCTGTTAATGATGTGGCCTAAGAGGAAGATATTGATCGTGTTCTGGAGCCGTGAGCAAATACTGCAGCAACCGGAGAGCAAGGCAATACTCTACAAAAGATCGGAGAATTGATAGAGCCAAAATTTAAGGAGATGAGTGGGAAGTTGGAGCAAAACGAGGCTAGGATGAACCAATTGGAGGCCAACCTGACTCTTGGCCAGAAAAGGAGACGAGTGTACGAGGAGCATACCCGGGATACTCATCAGACCTCAGCTTACGAGGGAGATTATTTTGAGAATGAGAGGGCTAATGAGCCCATCGGTAATCGAGGAAAGGCATCACCATCTTTGGAAGTTTTGCAAAGTCCGTGGAACACTTCGAATGCCTTATCTCCTTTTTCCACGGCAATTATCAGAGCCACTCGCTCCGAGTTTATTGAAATGCCTAAGGATCTTCCACAGTATCGCGGGTCGACTGACCCACATGCTCATACGTCGAATTTGGAGATTCATGTGAGTTTGATGAACTTCAGTGACGCGGCAATGTGCTTCGTTTTTGCCGCTTCTCTTAACGAATCAGCCCTCCGATGGTTCAATCGTTTACCAAGACGTTCGATTGTTTCTTATCAAGACTTTAAGGATCAATTTTAATCGGGTTTCTCTCCTTTCAATACGCCGATAAAATCTATTACTTCTTTGACTGCGTTGCGGTATGACTCTTCGGAAAGATTGTTGGGTTTTATTACCCGTTTCGAGGCCGAGTGTAGGAAGATACCTCGGATTACTGTAAGTGAGAAGGTTGGGGTACTCCAGCTGATTCTAGCTTGACACCTGTTGTGTAATTCTTTGAATAGAGACCCCTTGGAAAGTATGGAAGATTTGGCTTTGAGATATACACAGTATGATCTAGTCTAAAAATATTTTGGGTATTTATTTTTAGATCAGTCAATTTATGATTAATTCGTAAATTATATTGTTGTGGGGACACGAGCGATATACGAGGTTGGGCCTACAATGTGTGGACTTACGTCCTCGGGAGAGCGAAGCTCTACCTTGGTTTTCACTATAATAATCAAGTGATACAATTACAATGAGATGATATCGATGATACGGGTGAAAACGGATCGAAAAATGGTCAAAACTGCAGTTGCGTCGCACTGGGCGCGAGTGAACAGTGCAGGCAGGTGGACAGGGCGCGAGAAGGGTACTGTTCGCGACGAGTGGAGGACTCGTCGCGGCTGGGCTGTCTGGTCGCGAGTCAGTGTGACTCGTCGCGGCTGATCAGGAGTGGTCGCGAATAGTGAGTTTCGTCGCGACTGGGAGATCAGATTTTGCCTTGGGAAGCGTGATAAAAGTCCGAATCCTTTACCGAAGCCTTGTGACTCCTATTTATAGAGGAATTTAGCCCAAAACTCACCCTCTTGGGCCCATAAGCCTAGTCCACCTCACTTAACCCAAAAATGATTAAATATTCTTAATTATAATATAATAAATGCCATGTTGATCTCGAAGCCTCGGGAACCAATCCGGACAAGGTATTAATCGGAAATACGATCAGAAAATTTCCGAGAACCTCGTATATTGATCTTTTGCTTTTAGATAGTGAATTCGCAGCCAGGCAACCTTATTGCACCTGTCCGGTGCGCTCCCGGTGGAAAATGATGAAAATACCCCTGGCTTCGTCCGGAGCCAAAATGGCCCGAAACACTTCAAAATGCTTACAGAGGCTTCACATGTCGCTCGGCAAGCCAGAATTACGAGAATACCACTTGAGAATGCCATCCGATAAAAATATGAGAATACCGAAAATTCCGAGAATACCGAAAATACCAATAGCCGCGTTAGACGAGCTCCCGGGTGAGTATAAATACAAGAGAATATACCCGGGTAATATCACAGTACATCCGAGAAGATGAAGGTTTGCGAGATCTTGGAGTGATCGAAGTACGGGCGTATGGGTCTCATAATATTGTTGCAAGTCGTGGGCTGGAAAAGATTGTCCAGCCTGCAAAGTCTAAGTTGAGAGTGTTTCCTACGTACAACTATGAACAGATTTTCGCCATAATTGAGCAAAAGAAGGGTGGATCTCTTCGTTATCCCCCTCCCTTGCAAGAACCAACGCAGGGGACTTACGAGTCCCAATTATTTTGTCGTTTTCATCGGAGTTTTGGACATACAACGAATGATTGTAGAGAATTAATGTCTGAAGTGGAATGGTTGCTGGAATTGGGTCAGCTTGATGAACTGATCAGTACTGTGGAGGGTCTACCCGAGTCTAAGCTGGGAGAAATTGATATAAGTATTCCGGAGGGGACGGCAACCAAACCCCCAAGGGCCGACGCGCCACGGCCAAATGTAAGAGGACGTGGATATGGAGGACAGCTTGGCCAGCGTCAAGGAGGTGGCCAGAGAGGATTCTTTAACGGTGGTACACAAAATCAGAGAGGTGGAAGGAGAGAAAACAACTATCGTGGCCGTGGCAGGAATCAGCCGCAAAGAAATCAGCAGGGGTACAGATATGAGGCTTACCCACCAGCCCCCACGAATTAGCAATCATTACCTCCTCCTCCGGTTGACCCCAACCAGGGTCAACCTATTTTGAATGTTGAAAATGCGCAACCAAGATGGGGTAACCTAGGCCCGATCATTATGACTGCGCCCGCAAACGTTCTTATCAAGCATTACATCATAAGGGGCACTTTATGGAAGTGAACATGGTCCAATTAACGGATTTGGATAAAATGACAATATCATTAGGACCAGAGGATTTATCTGGGGTTTTCCCCCCACAAGATGACGCATTGGTTGTCTAACCTATTATTGCGAATCATCCTGTTTCTCGAGTGTTAGTCGACATCGGGGTTGCTACCAACATATTGACTCTTGCGGCCTTTGAGCAGATGGCATTGAAAGGAACCACCCAACTCCAGCCTGTGCACACAAAGTTAGTTGGTTTTAATAATAGCGTTGTTGCGGCTGAGGGATCTGTTTTTCTGCCAGGACTTTGGGTGATCCCGAAATATCAAGAACTTTGATGGTGGAGTTTGTGGTGGTGGATCTCCCTATACTCCCTTATAATGCGATACTGGGGAGAAGTTGTTTAAACTTATTTGGAGCTGTGGTGTCTCAACCACATTTAATGATGAAGTTCCCAACATAGTTAGGGGTTGGGAAGATGAAGGGAGATCAAGAGCTGGCGCGCTCTTGTTATAATGTGATGTGTAGGAGTGGTATGGATGGATCTAAAGCGAAGTTACCTGTTTGTATGGTGGAATTCTCGTATGATGAAGCTAGTGACACAAATGACGGACCGTCTCTTAGGAAGTTCAAAGAAAACGATATGAAGATGGAGCCTTTGGGAATCAAGACAGTGAATTTATTCCCCGGTAATCTTGAAAAGACAGTGACAATCGGTTTCGAGTTGTCACCAGAGGTTGAGAAGGAGGTAATTTCTTTTTTGCAAAATAATGTAGATGTTTTCGCTTGCTCTTATCAGGATTATGTGGGGGTTGATCCCCAAGTCTGTTCTCATAGACTCAATGTTAACCCATATGTGCGACCAGTTCATCAGAAGAAGAGGAAGCTTTCCCCTGAGAAAGAGATGGCGATTGATGAGGAGGTGGAAAGTTTGCTGCAAGCAGGATTCATAGAGCCTGTTAGATACACGGATTGGGCCCGAATCCAGTGGTGGTCCCAAAGACGAGTGGTGGCTGGAGAGTTTGCATCGATTTTACTGATTTGAATCAAGCATGCCCGAAGGATCCGTATCCGCTGCCGGCCATTGACATGATGGTGGATGCGGCCTGTGGCTTTGAATTACTTGGTATGTTAGATGCCTTTAAGGGATATAATCAAATTTTTATGCATTGTAAGGACAAGTTGTTTACTTCATTTATGACAAACAAATGCATTTTTTGCTATAGAGTTATGCCATTTGGGTTGAAAAATGCTGGGGCCACCTATCAACGTTTAATGAATTTGATGTCAAAGATATGATCGGAAAATCTTTGGAGGTTTATATCGACGATATATTGATAAAGAGTAAACATGGGGATAATCACATCCAATATTTGAATGATTGTTTTGTGGTACTCAGAAAGTATAGAATGAAATTGATTCCACTTAAGTGTGCGTTTTGTGTGAAAGGCGTCAAGTTTCTCGACTTTATGGTATCTGAGAGAGGAATTGCGATGAATCTTGACAAGATAACGGCTATCCAAGAAATGACCCCTCCGAAGACTGTTAGTGAAGTTCAAAGGCTATTTGGGAGATTAGCCTCGTTGAATCGCTTCATTTCGCGATCTGCAGAGAGAAGTTTACCGTTTTTTAAGGTTTTACGTAAGACGAATCTTTTGTATTGGGACGACGAATGTAGCAGGGCTTTTGAGAGTTTGAAAGATTATTTGAGTAAACCACCGTTTATGTCACCGCCTTCACCGGGGGAATCGCTAGGTTTATATTTGTAAGTGACAAAAGAGGCAGTGAGCGCGGCATTGGACAGACTTAGCGACAAGGAACATAGACAGATATATTATGTGAGCAGGAAATTGCAGTGAGCAGAGACCCGATATACAGACCTAGAGAAGTTCATATTAGCTCTGATAGTCGCCTCGGGGAATTTGAGGCACTATTATCAAGGACATCATATTGCAGTCTTGACTGATCAGCCTATCCGAAGCGTGTTATCAAAGATTGATGTCTCTTTCAGACTAGCAAAGTGGAATATCGAATTAGGGCAGTATCAAATAGAATATATCTCCAGGCGAGCATTAAAGGCTCAGGTGTTAGTAGATTTCATAGTAGAGATGACTCGGTCGTAGGAATTGGGTACTCAGGAGTATTGGGATGTCTTTGCAGATGAATCAGTGTCTGCCGGGCGAGCCGGTATTGGTGTCTATTTCAAAGAAAGGAAATCTGGTGAAGAGCATGAATATGCTGTAAAGTTGCGCTTCCCCGCAACTAACAACGTCGCCGAGTATGAAGCCTTGATATTTGGTATTAATTTGGCGGTGGAAATTGGAATCGTTCGTTTGCATGCTCATTCTGATTCGCAGTTAGTGGTGAACCAGTTTGCAGATACTTACGCCACGAATGGGAACCATTTGTGCAGGTACTTTGAAAAGCTCAAAGAGGCGGCCAAGAATCTTAAGATATTTACGCTTACGTATATCCCAAGGGAGGAAAACATGCGCGCAGACGGTCTTGCAAAGGCGGCGACGATTTTAGAACTCTCCGATGAGTCAAAGATAACAACAATGATCCACTACCAGCCCTCTATCAGTCCTTTGGAGAAACAGACAGCCGAGGTAGCTAATTTGTAACTTTCGAATGAGACATGGTTTTAATTGGATGCCATAACCGACGAGCCATCTTGGAAGGATGCTATTATAAATTATCTAATCAAAAGCGAATTACCCACCGACGAAGGTGAGGCTCGCAGGACTATGCAAAGAGCTACAAATTTTGTCTATGTGGATGATAAGTTGTATAAGAAGAATTTTGGAGGCCCATATCTTCGATGTTTGTCCCCAGTACAGGCAAAGGCCGTTCAAGAAGAAGTTCACGCTGAGGACTGTGGTGATCATTCAGCAGGTCGATCCTTGGCGAATAAGGTTAAGAGGGCCGCTTATTTTAGGCCAACACTGGTGAAAGATTGTGTGAATTTTGTTCTGCTTGTCAGTTCCACTCAAACGTGCATCACGAACCAAGAGCTAGTATGAAACCTTTACCAACAACATGTCCTTTCGATATGTGGGGCATCGATATTTTAGGACCATTTCCGAAGGCACCTAGCCAAAAGAAGTTATGCATCGTGGCTGTGGAGCATTTCTCTAAGTGGATAGAGGTTGAAGATGTATCACGCGTTCGGGAACAGGAAGTTATCAGTTTCCATTGGAGGTACATCGTGTGCCGATTCGGAATTCCCAGGATTTTGGTATCAGAAAACGGAATGCAATTTGCCGGTAATAGGGTTTATGAATGGTGTGAGAGTTATGGAATTGAACAGCGGTTTACCTCCGTGGCACACCCAGAAACAAACGGGCTTACAGAGATTATCAACCGTATTATTCTGCAACAGTTGAAAACACGAATAGATGAATCCAAAGGCTCTTGGGTGGATGAATTGGATAATGTAATGTGGGCATATCGGACATCACCGAATTCCACTACCTGGTTCAGCCCCTTCTCTTTAGTATATGGCTCTGAGGCCGTGTCTCCGGTAGAAGTGACTATCTTATCAGAAAGAGTTATCGCTTATGACGAGGTGTTGAACGATGATATGAGAAAATTGGACCTTCACTGTATTGATGATATCCGTGATAGAGCCGCAATACGAATGGAGGTATGTAAAAGGCGGATGGCTAAGAAGCACGACAAAGGCGTTCGACCTATGTTGTTAAAAGTTGGAGACTTGATTGTTAAGAAAGTGGAAGTCTCAAAGCATGTTGGCAAGTTGGATCGAAAGTGGGAAGGACCGTACAGAGTAACGGCCGTAGTGAAGGATGGAACGTACAAAATCGCAAATATGAGCGGAGAGGAGCTGCCACGTACTTGGCATATTTCCAATTTGCGCAAGTATTATGTATAGACGTGACTCATCGATCTGTTTGAAAATAAAAATTTCCCCTCTTTTTTGTGTGTTCATATTCTAATTTTTTAAGTATCTTTTTTGACGATATGAATTCAATCGACTAGGGGACTGATAAGGTAGGAGTAGGTCCATTGCGTTTTAGTACGAAGGATGATGGAATAAATTAAATAAGTTAGATTAGAAACGCAATGTACCACCTGTCTTATAGTCGATCATTTTCAAACTCGTCAAATTAAATACTGTGTCAAAATATTTTGAATGTGATGAGTCTTCCTGTCCGCGGTAGAACCGTCTGTACATAATGACTGTTGGAATATGTTAAGAGGCCTGTTTGTTGTGATGTATATTTGCGTGGCAAATCAGGGTGCAAGTATATACCTGACTCCTCCATGACACGCCGACGAGGGTCGCGCCCTCGCCGGAGGCTAGTCCATTTCCGCATGGCACCGCCTTATGGACGGGCCGAATGACGTCGTTTTATGAACGGGTCGAGAGTGCGATGGCACCGTCTTATGGACGGGCCGAATGACACCGTTTTATGAACGGGTCGAATGTACAATGGCGCCGTCTTATGGACGGGCCGAGAAGTGTGATGACCCCGGGTGCAAGTATATACCGGTGGCGAGAGTGTGATGGCTCCGGGTGCAAGTATGTACCGGTGGCGAGAGTGTGATAGCCACGGGTGCAAGTATATACCGGTGGCGATTGTGTGATGGCCCCGGGTGTAAGTGTATACCGGTGGCAAAGATATATTGGTGAAGGTAGAGCGGTGGACTCATTTTACGTACCTACTCATTTTAAAGAGGCGTTCGCCTTAGAGTTATCGCAGACTTATACAAGCTCCGCTACACTGGGGACTCTTACGCATTATTGTTATTATTATATGCGTTATTATTGGGCATCCATACATGAGATTCATATATATTCTTATTATCTCGGATGTATTTTTCTTGGATTGAATTATTCGGAGTTATATATCAGTCGAAGAATGTGACGAGCAAAGAAAGTTGAGAAGATGAGAGTTTATATTATTCAGAGCAAAGTACAGTGGAGAAATCGAAAGGAAAACAAAAACGAATTTTATACACACGGGGGATACAAAATGGGGAGAAAATACAAAAGTGAAGAAAACATATATGGAAGTTTATTTCTTCTTCTTCTGGGAGCCTGAACCTTCACCAGGCCCACTCGGGCGCTTTTTCACCAGCTTTATTTTTTGGGAAGATGATGGGTTAACGCCTTTTTCTTGAGGCCTCGCAGTGGCCAACTTCTTGGAGGCGAACCTTGCCATTTCGTCTTCGTGGCGCTTGCGAGCTCCAGTCACACTAGCGGGAGTATATATCTGAGGGTCATACGCCGCCATCACATCATCATCTTTCTGGAGCTCCGCGACAAGGGAGCCCACTGGCTCCGGAAATAAAGTAGCCAACCTTCCAAATGAATCCGGAGATGGGCCCTCTTCTGTTTCGACATCCTCCGGGTAGAGCTGCTGGTGAAGATCTTCATCCAAGTTGATATGTAGCGCCCGTAACGGATCCTGTGAACAATCCAACATGTTCTCACCGGGTACAGGCTCGAACTTCCCGGTGAGTCTGGGGTCGAGTTTCTTTTTCTCCTCAGCTGTAAGGGACATGCCCAGGACTCTCTGCGTCTGGACACTCCCTCTTAAGAAGTACAGGACATTCGACTTGGCATTAGCTAACGCCCCTAGATTCCGGAAAGTAGGGGAGTGTACTGTGTACTCCCATATTAACTTTTGGAAGCAGTCGTTAATCTGGGACGGCAGCTTGGTGATTCTTGCCCGGAGTCGATCGGTGATAGATTGGAGGCGTTCAGTCTTTGTTGTTAGTTCTTTGACCTCCTCCATGGTGATATTACCCGGGTATATTCTCTTGTGCTTATCCTTACCCGGGGGCTCGTCCGACGTGGTTATATGTTATTTTCGGTATTTTCATATTTTATCGCAAGGCATCCTCAGGTGGTATTCTCACAATTTTGGCTCGCTGGGCCCCATTTAAAGCTTTTGTAAGTGTTTTGAGACGCTTTGGGCTATTTCGGCCCCGGACGGGGCCAGGGGTATTTTCGTAATTTGCCACCCGGGAGCGCACCGGTCGGGTGCAATGATGTTATGTGGCTGCGTATTCACTATTTGGAGGCAAAGAACTGACATACGAGGTTCCCGGAAATTTTCTAATCATATTTCCGACTAATATCTTCCCGGGTTGGTTCCCGAAACTTCGGGATCAACATGGCATTTATTATATTATAATTGGATTATATTTAATTATTTTGGGCTAAATGAAGTAAACTAGGTTTATGGGCTCAAGTAAGTGGATTTTGGGCTTGATTTCTCTATAAATACAATGTCCGGTGCACTTGGACGGATTCGGACTTTTATCACGCTTCCCAAGGAAGAACTTTACCTCCGACTCGCGTCCAGCCGCGCCCAATCGTGCCTAGCAGCGTCCAGTCACGCCCAGCCGCGCCCAGTCGCGCCTAGTCGCGACCAGTCGAACGCGAAAGCAGATTTGCCTGCCTGCTTTGTTCACTCGCGTCCAGTCGAACGCAACTGACACTGTTCACTCGTGTCCAGTCGAACGCCACTGCAGATTTGATCGTATTTCGAGTCGTTTTTGCCCGTGTTATCATTATCACCTCATTGTACTTGTACATGAGGTGATAAAGAAAGGAAATCTGGTGAAGAACATGAGTATGCTGTAAAGTTGCGCTTCCCTGCAACTAACAACGTCGCCGAGTATGAAGCATTGATATTTGGTATTAACTTAGCAGTGGAAATTGGAATCGTTCGTTTGCATGCTCATTCTGATTCGTAGTTAGTGGTGAACCAATTTGCAGATACTTACTCCTCCAAGGGGAACCATTTGTGCAGGTATTTAGAAAAGCTCAAAGAGGCGGCTAAGAATCTTAAGATATTTACGCTTACGTATATCCCAAGGGAGAAAAACATGCGCGCAGACGGTCTTGCAAAGGCGGCGACGATTTTAGAACATCATGTATTCCGTTTTCGAACTTACTTTTTTATATATACATCATGTATTCGTGTTGTTAGGGTTTATTTCGTTTGAATTCCCTTGGTTTTAGTAACAATTTACAATGTCATTCGTATGAATATGATTTGGCTCATTTTTCACATAGTTCCACATGTTCTAGGTGTGATGATTTTGATTTCAATTAAACTTGAATTGATGTTGTTAAAATACGAAAACATGTTAGAACAAAGAATAACTTGGTTATACCATGATTTATGTGATTAAACTATAGTTTAAATGCTTTTAGCATGAAGTCACGTTGTTATGACTTGCACGATCATTCCGTTTTCGAACTTACTTTTTTTGTATATACAACATGTATTCGGGATGTTTGGGTTTATTTAGTTTGAATACATTTGGTTTTAAGAAATTTACAATGTCATTTGTATAAATATAATTTGCCTCATTTTTGACATAGTTCCACATGTTCTCTGTGTAATGATTTTGAAATCAATTAAACTTGAATTGATGTTTTAAACAAATGAAAACATGTTGTTAGAACAAAGAATAACTTGGTTATAACATGATTTATGTGATTAAACTATAGTTTAAATGCTTTTGGCTTGAAGTCGCGTTGTTATTACTTGCACGATCATTCCGTTTTCGAACTTACTTTTTTGTATATACATCATGTATTCGTGATGTTAAGGTTTATTTAGTTTGAATACACTTGGTTTTACCAAATTTACAACGTCATTTGTATGAATATGATTTGTTTCATTTTTTTCATAGTTCCACATGTTCTAGGTGTGATGATTTTGATTTCAATTAAACTTGAAATGATGTTGTTAAAATAAGAAAACATGTTGTTAGAACAAACAATATGTTGGATATACCATGATTTATGTGATTAAACTATAGTTTAAATGCTTTTTACATGAAGTCACGTTGTTATCACTTGCACGATCATTCCGTTTTCGAACTTACTTTTTTGTATATACAAAATGTATTCGTGATGTTAGCGTTTAAATTGTAAGAATACACTTGGTATTACCAAATTTACAATGTCATTTGTATGAATATGATTTGTCTCATTTTTCACACAGTTCCACAGGTTCTAGGTATGATGATTTTGGTTTCTATTAAACTTTAATTGATGTTGTTAAAACAAGAAAACATGTTGTTAGAACAAACAATAACTTGGTTATACCATGATTTATGCGATTAAACTATAGTTTAAATGTTTTTTGCATGAAGTCACGTTGTTATCACTTGCACGATCATTCCGTTTTCGAACTTACTTTTTTGTATATACAACATGTATTCGTGATGTTAGCGTTTAAATAGTAAGAATACACTTGGTTTTAACAAATTTACAATGTCATTTGTATGAATATGATTTTTCTCATTTTTCACATAGTTCTACAGGTTCTAGATGTGATGATATTGATTTCCATTATACTTTAATTGATATTGTTAAAACACGAAAACATGTTGTTAGAACAAAGAATAACTTGGTTATATCATGATTTATGTGATTAAACTATAGTTTAAATGCTTTTTGCATGAAGTCACGTTGTTATGACTCGCACAATCATTCCTTTTTCGAACTTATTTTTTTGTATATACCACATGTATTCGTGATGTTAGCGTTTATTTAGTTTGAATACACTTGGTTTTACCAAATTTACAATGTCATTTGTAGGAATATGATATGACTCATTTTTCACATAGTTTCACATGTTCTTCGTGTAATGATTTTGAAATCAATTAAACTTGAATGGATGTTTTTAAAAACATGAAAACATGTTGTTAGAACAAAGAATAACTTGGTTATACCAAGATTTATGTGATTAAACTATAGTTTAAATGCTTTTGGCATGATGTCACGCTGTTATGACTTGCACTATCATTCCGTTTTCGAACTTACTTTTTTTTATATATACAACATGTATTCGTGACGTTTGGCTTTATTTAGTTTGAATACACTTGGTTTTACCAAATTTTCAATGTCATTTGTATGAATATGATTTGGCTCATTTTTCACATAGTTCCACATGTTCTAGGTGTGATGATTTTGTTTTCAATTAAACTTGAATTGATGTGGTTAAAACACGAAAATATGTTGTTAGAACAAAGAATAACTTGGTTATACCATTATTTATGTGATTAAACTATAGTTTAAATGCTTTTGGCATGAAATCACGTTGTTATAACTTGCACGTTCATTCCGTTTTCGAACTTACTTTTTTTGTATATAAAACATGTATTCGTGATGTTAGAATTTTTTTAGTTTGAATACACTTGGTTTTACAAAATTTACAAAGTCATTTGTATGAATATGATTTGGCTCATTTTTCACATAGTTCCACATGTTTTAGGTGTGATGATTTTGTTTTCAATTAAACTTGAATTGATGTGGTTAAAACACGAAAACATGTTGTTAGAACAAAGAATAACTTGGTTATACCATTATTTATGTGATTAAACTATAGTTTAAATGCTTTTGGCTTGAAGTCGTGTTGTTATGACTTGCACGATCATTCCATTCTCGAACTTACTTTTTTTGTATATACAACATGTATTCGTAATGCTAGCGTTTAATTAGTATGAATACACTTGGTTTTACCAAATTCACAATGTCATTTGTATGAATATTATTTGGCTCATTATTCACATAGTTCCACATGTTCTAGGTGTGATGATTTTGATTTCCATTAAACTTGAATTGATGTGAATAAAACACGAAAACATGTTGTTATAACAAAGAATAACTGGGCTATACCATTATTTATGTGATTAAACTATAGTTTAAATGCTTTTGGCATGAAGTAACGTTGTTATGACTTGCACTATCATTCCGTTTTGGAACTTATTTTTTTTGTGTATACCACATGTATTCGTGATGTTAGTGTTTCTTTAGTTTGAATCCGCTTGGTTTTAATAAATTTTAAATGTCATTTGTATGAATATGATTTGGCTCATTTTTCTCATAGTTACATGTTCTAGGTGTAATGATTTTGATTTCAATTAAACTTGAATTGATGTTTTTAATACAAGAAAACATGTTGTTAGAACAAACAATAACTTGGTTATACCATGATTTATGTGATTAAACTATAGTTTAAATGTTTTTGCATGAAGTCACGTTGTTATCACTTGCACGATCATTCCGTTTTCGAACTTACTTTTTTTTATATACAACATGTATTCGTTATGTTAGCGTTTAAATAGTAAGAATACACTTGGTTTTACCAAATTTCCAATGTAATTTGTATGAATATTATATGACTCATTTTTCACATAGTTTCACATGTTCTAGGTGTCATGATTTTGATTTCAATTAAACTTGAATTGATGTTGTTAAAACACGAAAACATGTTGTTAGAACAAAGAATAACTTGGTTATACCATGATTTATGTGATTAAACTATAGTTTAAATCCTTTTGGCATGATGTCACGTTGTTATGACTTGCACGATCATTCCGTTTTCGAACTTACTTTTTTTATATATACAACATGTATTCGTGATGTTAGCGTTTATTTATTTTGAATACACTTGGTTTTACCAAATTTACAATGTCATTTGTAGGAATATGATATAACTCATTTTTCACATAGTTTCACATGTTCTTCGTGTAATGATTTTGAAATCAATTAAACTTGAATTGCTGTTTTTAAAAACATGAAAACATGTTGTTAGAACAAGAATAACTTGGTTATACCATGATTTATGTGATTAAACTATAGTTTAAATGCTTTTGGCATGATGTCACGTTGTTATAACTTGCACGATCATTCCGTTTTCGAACTTACTTTTTTTATATATACAACATGTAATCGTGATGTTTGGGTTAATTTAGTTTGAATACACTTGGTTTTACCAAATTTTCAATGTCATTTGTATGAATATGATTTGGCTCATTTTTCACATAGTTCCACATGTTCTAGGTGTGATGATTTTGTTTTCAATTAAACTTGAATTGATGTAGTTAAAACACGAAAATATGTTGTTAGAACAAAGAATAACTTGGTTATAACATTATTTATGTGATTAAACTATAGTTTAAATGCTTTTGGCATGAAGACACGTTGTTATAACTTACACGTTCATTCCGTTTTCGAACTTACTTTTTTTGTATATACAACATGTATTTGATGTTAGAATTTTTTTAGTTTGAATACACTTGGTTTACAAAATTTACAATGTCATTTCTATGAATATGATTTGGCTCATTTTTCACATAGTTCCACATGTTCTAGGTGTGATGATTTTGTTTTCAATTAAACTTGAATTGATGTGGTTAAAACACGAAAACATGTTATTAGAACAAAGAATAACTTGGTTATACCATTATTTATGTGATTAAACTACACTTTAAATGCTTTTGGCTTGAAGTCGTGTTGTTATGACTTGCACGATCATTCCGTTTTCGAACTTACTTTTTTTGTATATACAACATGTATTCGTAATGCTAGCGTTTAATTAGTATAAATACACTTGGTTTTACCAAATTTACAATGTCATTTGTATGAATATTATTTGGCTCATTATTCACATAGTTCCACATGTTCTAGGTGTGATGATTTTGATTTCCATTAAACTTGAATTGATGTGTGATATTACCCGGGTGTATTCTCTTGTGTTTATTCTCACCCGGGAGCTCGTCTAACGTGGTTATTGGTATTTTCGCTATCCTCGGTATTTTCGGTATTCTCATATTTTTATCGGATGACATTCTCAAGTGGTATTCTCGTAATTCTGGCTTGCCGAGCGACATGTAAAGCCTCTGTAAGCATTTTGAAGTGTTTCGGGCCATTTCGGCTCCGGATGAAGCCAGGGGTATTTTCGTCATTCGCCACCGGGAGCGCACCGGACAGGTGCAATAAGGTTGCCTGGCTGCGAATTAAATATCTAAAAGCGAAGGATCGATATACGAGGTTCTCGGGAATTTTCTGATCGTATTTCCGACTAACATCTTGTCCGAGTTGGTTCCCGAGGCTTCGAGATCTACATGGCATTTATTATGTCATAATTAATAATATTTGATCATTTTGGGGTTAAGTGAGGTGGACTATGCTTATGGGCCCAGGAGGGTGAGTTTTGGGCTAAATTCCTCTATAAATAGGAGTCACAAGGCTTCGGTAAAGGGTTCGGACTCTTATCACGCTTCCCAAGGCAGAACCAGCTCTCCAGTCGCGACCAAACTCCTTAGCCGCGACGAGTCACCCTGACTCGCGATCAAACTGCTTAGCCGCGACGAGGCACCCTGACTCGCGATCAAACTGCTTTGCCGCGACGAGTCCAGTGGCTCAGTGAACCTAGCCGCGACGAGTCACACTGACTCGCGTCCAGTCACGTTAAACAGCCCATCCGCGACGAATACTCCACTCGTCGCGAAAAGTACCCGTCTCGCGCCCAGTCCACCTGCTTGCACTGTTCACTCGCGTCCAGTGCGACGCAACTGCAGTTTTAACCATTTTTTGATCTGTTTTCACCCGTATTATCATTATCACTTCATTGTATTTGCACCACTTGATTGTTATAGTGAAAACCAAGGTAGAGCTTCGCTCTCCCGAGGACGTAAGCCCGCACATTGTGGGCCCAACCTCGTATATCGCTCGTGTCCCCACATCAACATAATTTACGAATTAATCATAAATTGACTGATCTAAAAATAAATATCCAAAATATTTTTAGACTAGATCAATACCGTTCCACCACCAATGTGTCCTCATGTCCCGGTACATTTTCGTGCTACCTAGGTGGATGGAGAACGGCGAGCAGTGTGCTTCGTCCATGATTTTCCCCCTGAGTTCTGGGTCGTTTAGTACACAAATTCGCCCTTGTATACGGACGCTTCCATCCGTAGCGATTGTCATTCTATGGTCGTTGTTCTGTGATATCTCGTTTCTCCATTTGGCTATCTCGGTATCCAATCCCTGCGCGTCCCTAACTTCGTCGAGTATATGAGGTCTAACGGTTATGTTATTTATCACTGCTTCTGTCTATTCCACTACCTCCACGTGCAACTCCTCCATCTTTTTTGTCAATGGCTTAGATAGTAGACCTTGCATCTTTCGACTCAGTGCATCCGCTACTTGATTCGCCTTTCCCGGGTGATACTGGATTGTGACGTCGTAGTCCTTGATCAGTTCTAACCATCGCCTCTGTCTCATAGTCAATTCTTTCTGGGTAAACAGGTATTTCAAGCTTTTGTGATCGGTATACACCTCACATTTCGCCCCATACATGTAATGTCTCCATAGTTTTAGGGCGAACACCACCGCCGCCAGCTCTAGGTCGTGTGTTTGGTAGTTGGCCTCATGTTCCTTGAGCTGCCGCGACGCATACGCGATAACCTTTTCCTTCTTCATTAGGACACACCCTAATCCTTCCTTTGATGCATCACTGAATATGGTGAACCCTTGACCTTGTTTGGGCAGCACCAGCACTGGCGTAGAGGTTAATCTCCGTTTTAATTCTTCGAAACTTCCCTCGCATTTGTTATCCCACACGTACTTCATGTCCTTTTTGGTGAGGTTAGTCAGGGGTTTTGCTATCCGGGAAAATCCCTCGATAAACCTTCGGTAGTAACCGGCTAAGCCCAGAAAACTCCTGATTTCTTTTACGTTCCTAGGTCGTGGCCATCCTATGATTGCTTCCACTTTCGAGGGGTCTACCATCACCCCTTCTCCGGATATGACATGCCCAAGGAACGAGATGCTGGTCATCCAAAATTCGCATTTACTGTATTTTGCGTACAGTTCCTCTCTTCTCAAGGTTTGTAATACCAATCTCAAGTGTTGTTCGTGTTGTTCCCTGTCCCTCGAATACACCAATATGTCGTCGATGAAAACCACCACGAATTTGTCCAAGTATTGTCGAAAGACTCTATTCATCAGATCCATGAAAACAGCCGGTGCGTTGGTCAACCCGAATGGAACGACCGTACACTCGTAGTGACCGTATCTTGTTCGTATGGCTGTTTTTGGAATGTCGGTCTCCCTTACTCTGACTTGGTGGTATCCTGATCTTAGATCCAACTTAGAAAATACTGTAGCTCCTTGCAACNTTAAACTATAATTTAATCACATAAATCATGGTATAACCAAGTTATTATTGGTTCTAACAACATGTATTCATGTTTTAACAACATCAATTCAAGTTTAATTGAAATCAAAATCATCACACCTAGAACATGTGGAACTATGTGAAAAATGAGCCAAATGATATTCATACAAATTTTATTGTAAATTTGGTAAAACCATCTGTATTCAATCTAAATGAAGCCTAACATCACGAATACTTGTTGTATACACAAAAAAAGTAAGTTCGAAAACGGAATGATCTTGCAATTCATAGCAACATGACTTAATGTCATAGCATTTAAACTATAATTTAATCATTTAAATCATGGTATAACCAAGTTATTATTGGTTCTAACAACATGTATTCATGTTTTAACAACATCAATTCAAGTTTAATTGAAATCAAAATCATCACACCTAGAATATGTAGAACTTTGTGAAAAATGAGCCAAATGATATTCATACAAATTTTATTGTAAATTTGGTAAAACCATCTGTATTCAATCTAAATGAAGCCTAATATCACGAATACTTGTTGTATACACAAAAAAAGTAAGTTCGAAAACGGAATGATCTTGCATATCATAACAACATGACTTCATGTCATAGCATTTAAACTATAATTTAATCACATAAATCATGGTATAACCAAGTTATTATTGGTTCTAACAACATGTATTCATGTTTTAACAACATCAATTCAAGTTTAATTGAAATCAAAATCATCACACCTAGAACATGTGGAACTGTGCGAGAAATGAGCCAAATGATAATCATACAAATCACATTGTAAATTTGGTAAATTCAAGTGTATTCAAACTAATTAAGCCTAACATCACGAATACTTGTTGTATATACAAAAAAAGTATGTTCGAAAACGGAATGATCGTGCAAGTCATATCAACACGACTTAATGTCATAGCATTTAAACTATAGTTTAATCATAAAAATAATGGTATAACCAAGTTAGTACTGGTTGTAACAACATGAATTCATCTTTTAGCAACATCAATTCAAGTTTTATTGATATCAAAATCATCACACCTAGAACATGTGGAACTATGTGAAAAATGAGCCAATTGATATTCATACAAATCACATTGTAAATTTGGTAAAACCATCTGTATTCAAACTAAATTCAGCCTAATATCACAAATACTTGTTGTATATATGATGTAGGGACTATATGATGTAGTCTAAAAATATTTTGGGTATTTATTTTTAGATCAGTCAATTTTTTAATTATTCAGAATTCAGTTTATGTAGGGACACGAGCGATATACGAGGTTGGCCCACAATGTGTGAGCTTATGTCCTCGGGAGAGCGATGCTCTACCATGGTTTCCACTATAATAATCAAGTGATACAGATACAATGAGATGATAATGATAACACGGGCAAAAACGGCTCGAAAAACGGTCGAAAACACTCAGTCAGGCTCGAAAGGCTGGCAGCAGCGAGTTGTGGGCAACAACTCGCCGGAAACACTGTTTCAGCAACAAGTCGTGACTGGAATAGTGCAGAATCGATAAGTCGCGACTGGAATAGTGCAGAGTCAATATGTCTCGACTGGAATAGTACAGAGTCAATAAGTCTCGACTGGAATAGTGCAGAGTCAATAAGTCTCGACTGGAATAGTGCAGAGTCAATAAGTTGCGACAGGAATAGTGCAGAGTCAACAAGTTGCGACTTTAATAGTGCAGAGTCAACAAGTCGCGAAATGAATAGTGCAGAGCCAATACTCGCGATTACGTGCGATAAGTCGCGACTACGTGCGATAAGTCGCGAATCTACATCAAAGAAAGGTGAAGTCTTGCCTTGGGAAGCGTGATAATGGTCTGAACCCGTCCAAATGCACCGGACCTTGTATTTATAGAGAAATTCAGCTCAACTTCACTTATTTGAGCCCATAAGCCTAATTCACTTCACTTAGCCCAAAATATTTAAATAACCTCTAATTATAATATAATAAATGCCATACTGATCCCGAAGTTTTGGTAACCAATCCCGGTCAAGATATTAGTCGGAAATACGATTAGAAAATACCGGAAAAGCTCGTATATCACCATTGCACCCCGCCGATGTGCTCCCGGGTGGCAAATTACGAAAATACCCCTGGCCCCGTCCAGGACCGAAATAGCCCAAAACATCTCAAAACACTTACAGAAGCTTTAAATGGGGCCCAGCGAGCCAGAATTGCGAGAATACCACCCGAGAATGCCTTGCGATAAAATATAAAAATACCGAAAATACAATATTACCACGTCGGACGAGCCCCCGGGTAAGGATAAATACAAGAGAATATACCCGGGTAATATCAATAGTCCCCTGGTTTTCAGATTCAGATTCTGAGTCGTAAACCATACATCAACAGCTAGTCCCGAAAGTCGATTATCGTTCTGGAGTCCCGATGAAGAAATCCTTAGAATGGTTGAAATTCTCTCGTTAATACTGATCTCGTCTAAAAATATTTTGGATATTTATTTTTAGATCAGTCAATTTATTATTAATTCGTAAATTATGTTGATGTGGGGACACGAGCAATATACGAGGTTGGGCCCACAATGTTCGGGCTTACGTCCTCGGGAGAGCGAAGCTCTACCTTGGTTTTCACTATAACAATCATGTGGTGCAAATACAACGAAGTGATAATGATAATACAGGTGAAAACGGATCAAAAAATGGTTAAAACTGCAGTTGCGTCGCACTGGACGCGAGTGAACAGTGCAGGCAGGTGGACTGGCGCGAGACGGTAGTGTTCGCGACGAGTGGAGGATTCGTCGCGGCTGGGCTGTTTAACGTGACTGGACGCGAGTCAGTGTGACTCGTCGCGGCTAGGTTCACTGAGCCACTGGACTCGTCGCGGCTAGGCAGTTTGATCGCGAGTCAGGGTGACTCGTCGCGGTTAAAGCAGTTTGATCGCGAGTCAGGGTGACTCGTCGCGGCTAAGGCAGTTTGGTCGCGACTGGAGAGCTGGTTCTGCCTTGGGAAGCGTGATAAAAGTCCGAACCCTTTACCGAAACCTTGTGACTCCTATTTATAGAGGAATTTAGCCCAAAACTCACCCTCTTGGGCCCATAAGCATAGTCCACCTCACTTAAACCCAAAATGATTAAATATTATTAATTATGACAAAATAAATGCCATGTAGATCTCGAAGCCTCGGGAACCAATTCGAACAAGATGTTAGTCGGAAATACGATCAGAAAATTCGCGAAAACCTCGTATATCGATCCTTCGCTTTTAGATAGTGAATTCGCAGCCAGGCAACCTTATTGCACCTGTCCGGTGCGCTCCCGGTGGCAAATGACGAAAATACCCTCGGCTTCGTCCAGAGCCGAAATGGCCCGAAACACTTCAAAATGCTTACAGAGGCTTTATATGTCGCTCGGCAAGCCAGAATTACGAGAATACCGCTTGAGAATGCCATCCGATAAAAATATGAGAATACCGAAAATACCAATACCCACGTTAGACGAGCTCCCGGGTGAGAATAAATACAAGAGAATACACCCGGGTAATATCAAATACGATCGTTTTGACACTAAATACGTCAGATTCTGAGTTCGGGCGAAAATTTCGGGATTTTTTGACTCGGGATATCGCCCCTATAAATACACTGTTCGCCCCTCATAACTCATTTTCTCGCGCAGACTCCTGAGCTCTCGCGACTTATCGCAGTTACTGTGCTATCCGCGACATATCTTACTGATCTAGTCTAAAAATTTTTTGGGTATTTATTTTTAGATCAGTCAATTTACAATTAATTGGAAATTAGGTTGTTGTGGGGACACGACCGATATACGAGGTTGGGCCCACAACGTGCGGGCTTACGTCCTCGGGAGAGCGAAGCTCTACCTTGGTTTTCACTATAATAATCAAGCGATACAAATACAATGAGATGATAACGATAATACGGGCGGAAACGGCTCGAGAAACAATCAAATCTGCAGTCGCGTTTCACTGGACGCTAGTGAACAGTGCAGACGAACAGGCTGGTCGCGACAAAAGCGATTGGGCGCGAGGAGGCCACTGTTCGCGGGGAGATGGTGACTGGTCGCTAGTGATGGTGAATGGTCGCGACTTGGTTTAGCTAGCCACTGGTCGCGACTGGCTGGCTGGTTGGTCGCGACTGGAAGGCTGGTCGCGACTAAGTGGGTTTTGTCGCGAGTCAAGGGTCAGATTCTGCCTTGGGAAGCGTGAAAAAGTCTGAATCCTTTCTCAATGCCTTGGGGCTCCTATTTATAGAGAAATGCATCCCAAAACCCACTCACTTGAGCCCATAAGCCTATTTACTCCACTAAGCCCAAAATAATTAAATATTCCAAATTGCAATATAATAAATACCATGTTGAGGACGAAGCTTCGGGAACCAGTTCGGACAAGATATTATTCAGGAATACGATCAGAAATTTCCCGAGTACTTTGTATATTGGTCCTTTACCTTTAGATAGCGAATACGCAGCCACATAACATCATTGCACCTGACCGGTGCACTCCCGGGTGAAAAAATGACGTAAATACCCATGGCCCGGTCCTGGGCCGAAATGACCCGAAACATCTCAAAATGCTTGCAGAGACTTTATATGGGGCCCAACAAGCCAGTATTGTGAGAATACTACTTGAGAATGTCATCCGATAAAAATATGAAAATACCGAAAATATCGAAAATACCAATGACCACGTTGGACGAGCCCCCGGGTAAAGATAAATACAAGAGAATATACCCGGGTAATATCAATAGTCCCCTGGTTTTCAGATTCAGAGTCTGTGTCGTAAACCATATATCAATGGCTCGTCCCGAAAGTCAATTATCGTTCTGGGGCCCCGCCGAGGAAATCCTTAGCACGGTTGAAATTCTCTCGTCGATACGATCGTTTTGACATTAAGCACGTCAGATTCTGATCTCGGGTGAAAATTTCGGGATTTTCCGGCTCGGGATTCTGCCCCTATAAATACACTGTTCGCTCCTCACAATTCACTCTCTCGCACGGAATTCTGATCTTTCGCGAAGAATCAACTCTCGCGACCAATCGACTCTCGCGACCAATCGAACTAACTGTGTTACTCGCGACCAATCGCTTGCTTATTTCTCGCGACGAATCGTATTACAGTACCACTCGCGACGAAACTCAGTAAGTCGCGACGAATCGTATAACTTAAACCAGGAACTGTGCTACTCGCGAGTTATCGTCGCGAGTACTGTACCACTCGCGACGAAACTTCACTGGTCGCGANCGGAAGGAGGTTGAAGGCAACCAAGATCGGAGCGTAAAGTAAGGTCTTCACGGTCCAGTCAGCGCCGTCAGACCTAGAGCAATCAAGGAACGCCTTCCTCAGGGATCTCGGAAGGGACGTCCGGAATTTTGGGCCGTAGGCCTCAGGGAAAAATGGTTCCCCTTCAACGGGGAACCGCCAAGGAAGGCTCAAGGGAGACAACCTCGTCTCCCCCACCCCGCTGACGAAGAAAAAATGTTTCTTCCAGTCATGGTTGGAATGGGGTGCGGAAAAAGGAAGCGGACTCGTCTTGTGCCGCGGGCGGAAATATATACAACCCTGGGCACCAAAATTGACGGCCGCACCGATATAGAATATGCGGAAGAAAAGATCTATGGTTGGGGGGATACAATTCACCTCCATAAATATTATGAAGGCGAAGACAAGAGAAATGGAATTCGGAGTTAGTTGAAAAAAATGGATTTGTAGATGCGAGAGCAATTCTACAAGGAAAGGATGGAGAGGAAAGCGAAGGCCACATTCTAAATGTTCGAGAGAAACGGTATGGGTGGCAATCGGAGGCGTCAAAAGGCGGTCGCTAGGATCAGGTTGGTATAGCACACAGTCGGAAGGGAAATAATATTGTTCAAGAATCGATCTCCACTTCCGAGAATGCATGCTATGAGGTTGATTAAAGGATTTAAGAGCTTTAACCGCGGAATTTTGAGGACCGAGGGTGTTTTCAAGATGAGTTACCCTCTCGAAAAAATGAGAGTTTACGATGGAAAGGCAGGGAGGAAACGGGGCTGAAAACGAATCGAAACTCCCCGGATTGGATGAAGAGTCCGAATGGCTTTAAGACGAGGTGGCAGACCCCGAAGATTCGGTGCGATCGGAAGACATTGGTAAATTTAAATTCAAATTTATTTTTTGAAGTAAATTTTACAATTTTTAAGTCCGAGTCGCGACCAGTGAATGTTTCGTCGCGACTACTACAGTACTCGCGAGTTATAGTCGCGAGTAGAACAGTCCTGGTTTAAGTTATGCACGTTTCGTCGCGACTTACGAATTTGGTCGCGAGTGGTACAGTCAGTTGGATTCGTCGCGAGTGGTACAGTGTTCTGGTTCTTTATTACGGGATTCGTCGCGACTTACTGATTAGTCGCGAGTAGCACAGCTAGGTTGATTCGTCGCGAGAGTATAGAAGCGCGCGAGAGAGAATGAATTGTGGAAGCGAGCAGTCTATTTATAGGGGCAGAATCCCGAGCCGGAAAATCCCGAAATTTTCACCCGAGCTCAGAATCTGACGTACTAAGTGTCAAAACGATCGTATCGACGAGAGAATTTCAACCATGCTAAGCATTTCCTCGGCGGGACCCCAGAACGATAATTGACTTTCGGGACGAGCTATTGATATATGGTTTACGACTCAGACTCTGAATCTGAAAACCAGGGGACTATTGATATTACCCGGGTATATTCTCTTATATTTATTCTCACCTGGAGCTCGTCTAACGTGGTTATTGGTATTTTCGGTATTCTCGGTATTCTCGGTATTTTCGGTATTCTCATAATTTTATCGGATGACATTCTCAAGTGGTATTCTCGTCATTCTGGCTTGCCGAGCGACATATAAAGCCTCTGTAAGCATTTTGAAGTATTTCGGCCCCGGACGGGGCCAGGGGTATTTTCGTCATTTGCCACCCGGGAGTGCATCGGTCAGGTGCAATGATGTTATGCGGCTGCGTATTCCCTATCTAGAGGCAAAGAACTGATATACGAAGTTCTCGGGAATTTCCTGATCGTATTCCCGACTAACATCTTGTCCGGAATGGTTCCCGAAGCTTCGAGATCAGCATGGTATTTATTATATTATGATTTGAAATATTTAATTATTTTGGGCTAAATGAGGTGAACTAGGCTTATGGGCCCAAGAGAGTGGGTTTTGGGCTCTATTTCTCTATAAATAGGAGCCCCAAGGCATTGAGAAAGGATTCGGTCTTTTATCACGCTTCCCAAGGCAAAATCTGATCTCCCAGCCGCGACCAAACCCACTATTCACGACCAAAGGCACTTAGCCGCGACCATACCCACTTAGCCGCGACGAGTCTCCTACTCGCGATGAGTCTCCTACTCGCGACGAGTCTCCTACTCGCGACGAGCCTCCTACTCGCGATGATCCTCCTACTCGCGACGAGTCTCCCTGTCGCGACTAGTCTTCCTACTCGCGACCAGTCCACCTGCCTGCACTGTTCACTCGCGCCCAGTGCGACGCAACTGCAGTTTTGACCATATTTTGATCCGTTTTCACCCGTATTATCGCTATCATCTCATTGTAATTGTATCACTTGATTATTATAGTGAAAACTAAGGTAGAGCTTCGCTCTCACGAGGACGTAAGCCCACACATTGTGGGCCCAACCTCGTATATCGCTCGTGTCCCCACAACAATATAAATTACGAATTAATCATAAATTGACTGATCTAAAAATAAATATCCAAAACATTTTTAGACNATTTCGGCCCCGGACGGGGCCAGGGGTATTTTCGTCATTTGCCACCCGGGAGTGCATCGGTCAGGTGCAATGATGTTATGCGGCTGCGTATTCGCTATCTAGAGGCAAAGAACTGATATACGAAGTTCTCGGGAATTTCCTGATCGTATTCCCGACTAACATCTTGTCCGGATTGGTTCCCGAAGCTTCGAGATCAGCATGGTATTTATTATATTATAATTTGAAATATTTAATTATTTTGGGCTAAGTGAGGTGAACTAGGCTTATGGGCCCAAGAGAGTGGGTTTTGGGCTGGATTTCTCTATAAATAGGAGCCCCAAGGCATTGAGAAGGGGTTCAGACTTTTATCGCACTTCCCAGGCAGAATCTGACTATCGACTCGCGACCAAACTCACTATTCGCGACCACTCCTGATCAGCCGCGACGAGTCCTCCAACTCGCGACCAATCGCCAACTCGCGACGAGTCTCCTACTCGCGACGAGTCTCCCTATCGCGACGAGTCTCCCTACTCGCTACCAGTCCACCTGCCTGCACTGTTCACTCGCGCCCAGTGCGACGCAACTGCAGTTTTGACCATTTTTCGAGCCGTTTTCGTCCGTATCGTCATTATCATCTCATTGTAATTGTATTCTCCAAATATTATAGTGGAAACCAAGGTAGAGCTTCGCTCTCCCGAGGACGTAAGCCCACACATTGTGGGCCCAACCTCATATATCGCTCGTGTCCCACAACAACCTAATTTCGAATTAATTATAAATTGACTGATCTAAAAATAAATACTCAAATTATTTTTAGACTAGATCAAAGGGGAACCATTTTTTCCTGAGGCCTACGGCCCAAAATCCTGGGCGGCCCTTCTGAGACCTCTAAGGAAGGCGCTCCTTGACTGCTCTAGGTCTGACGGCGCTGACTGGACCGTGAAGACCTTACTTTACGCTCCGATCTTGGTTGCTTTCAATCTCCTTCCGGTCCCCCCCAATTTTAGTAGAGAATTGCTAGGTACCTCATCCGTATGTTCATATGGGGGCTAAATTTAATAATTCTTCTTTGATAGGATCAACGCTTAGGAACCTGATTTACTTGTCTTTAAATTCAAACTTTGCGTTTTTTCACTTAACTTGCGTATTTTCTAGATAACATAATGGCTCCCGCTCAGGATCAAAACAAAAAGGGGGATCGGCTGAATTTCCTCCGTGATCTTCTTGCGGAGGATGATGAGCTTATCTTCGAGGCGCCACCGGGGACTCAGAACCGAACTGCCGCGGCCGAGCTGGCGTCAAGTTTACAAGAAGCGGCATCCCCGACTGGGGAAATAAGATGCGACACTCCTCCACCACCACAACATGCTGCAACGGTGTCTAATCCCGAGCCGGTAAATGAGGAGCCGGCTGCAGCAATTACCGAGAGTCCTGAAGACCTAGTCCCCTTGTCTCGGCGATTAGAATACTGATCTAGTCTAAAAATATTTTGGGTATTTATTTTTAGATCGGTCAATTTATGATTAATTCGTAAATTATATTGTTGTGGGGACACGAGCGATGTACGAGGTTGGGCCCACAATGTGTGGGCTTACGTCCTCGGGAGAGCGAAGCTCTACCTTGGTTTCCACTATAATAATCAATGAGAAACGAATACAACGATGTAATAACGATAATCCGAATGAAATCGACCCGAGAAACGATCAAATATACTCCAAAAAGCCAAATATGANGTCATTATCATCTCATTGTAATTGTATTCTCCAAATATTATAGTGGAAACCAAGGTAGAGCTTCGCTCTCCCGAGGACGTAAGCCCACACATTGTGGGCCCAACCTCGTATATCGCTCGTGTCCCCACAACAACCTAATTTCGAATTAATTATAAATTGACTGATCTAAAAATAAATACTCAAAATATTTTTAGACTACATCAGTTTGGCGCCGTCCGTGGGGACCCGAGATTTTTATCCCACTGAGAGCTTTATTGCTGAGTTCGGATTTCTGTTATCATGACTACTCGGAATTCTAATGAAGATACTTTTGACAAAGAATTTGAGGCGGACCCTATTCCTCAAATTAATGATGATTTTGCTGTGTTACCGGGGGCTCGATCGTCAGTTCTGGAGGAGCCCCCCGCTCAAAATATGACTGTCCGGCCCTCCCGGAGCGGGTTTTCATCCTGGGGGGGACCAAGTTTTTACCCTCAATCACGCGAATTTTTATCCAAATGTTATGAATTCGCACGAGTTGGCCGAGTTGCGGTCCGTAACACCGCCCATCCGCCGCCACCTACACGCTCTAGATCTGCGGATCAGACCGAAATCGATGAGGATTTGGAAGAGCGACGGCGTATTTTAATCGCCCAATTGGAGCATGTTGAGGCTCAAAGGAGGGCCCGAAGGAACAATGCCACCCCGGAACCTGTTAATAACATGGCCTCAGAGGAAGATATTGATCGTGTTCCGGAACCACGAGCAAATACTGCAACGATCGAAGATCAAAGCAACACTCTACAAAAGATCGGAGAATTGATAGAGTCGAAATTTAAGGAGATGAGCGGGAAGTTGGAACAGAGCAAGGCTAGAATGAACCAGCTGGAGGCCAATCTGACTCTTGGCCAGGAAAGGAGGCGAGTGTACGGGGAATACACCCGGGATACTCACCAGACCTCAGCTTATGAGGGAGATTATTTTGAGAATGAGAGGGCTAATGAGCCCATCGGTAATCGGGGGAAGGCATCACCGTCTTTGGAGGTTTTGCAAAGTCCATGGAATACATTGAATGCCCTATCTCCTTTCTCCATTGCAATTATCGGAGCCACTCGCTCATAATTTATCGAAATGAAAAAGGACCTTAGACAGTACCGCGGGTCGACTTACCCGCATGCTCATACGTCGAATTTGGAGATTCATGTGAGTTTAATGAACTTCAGTGACGCGGCTATGTGTTTTGTCTTTGCCGCGTCTCTTAAGGATTCAGCCCTCCGATGGTTTAACCGGTTGGCGAAACGTTCGATCGTTTCTTATCAGGATTTTAAGGATCAATTCTATTCGGCTATCGCGCCTTTTAACACGCCAATAAAGTCTATTACTTCTTTGACCGCGTTGCGGTATGATTCTTCGGAAAGATTGTTGGGTTTTATTACCCGTTTTGAGGCCGAGTGTAGGAAAATACCTCGGATTACAGTTAGTGAGAAGGTTGGGGTGCTGCAGCTTATTCTAGCTGGGCATCCGTTATGTAATTGTTTGAACAGGGATCCCCCAGAAAGTATGGAAGATTTGGCTTTGAGATGTACACAGTACATCCGAGAAGATGAAGGTCTACGAGATCACGGAGTGATTGAAGTACGGGCGTATGGGTCTCACAATATTGTTGCGTGTCGTGGGCTAGATAAGGTTGTCCCCCACGCAAAACCAAAGCTGAGAGCATTTCCGACATATAACTATGAAAAGATTTTCGCTATCATTGAGCAGAAGAAGGGTGGATCTCTCCGCTATCCCCCTCCCTTGCATGAACCAACACCGGGGACTTACGAGTCCCAAGTATTTTGTCGATTCCATCGGAGTTTTGGGCACTCAACCAATGATTGCCAGGAGTTAATGTCTGAAGTGGAAAGATTGTTGGAGTTGGGCCAGCTTGATGAACTAATCAGTACGGTGGAGGCTCTTCCCGAGTCTAAACTGGGAAAAATCGATATAAGTATTCCGGAGGGGACGGCACCCAAACCCCCATGGGCCGACGCACCACGGCCAAATGAAAGAGGACGTGGATACGGAGGACAGCGTGGCCAGCGTCAAGGAGGTGGCCAGAGGGGATTCTTTAATGGAGGCAAACAGAATCAGAGAGGAGGAAGGAGAGGCAACAACTATCGTGGCCGCGGCAGACATCAGCCGCAAAGCAATCAGCAGGGGTACGGATATGAAGCTTATCCACCAGCCCCCGCGAATCAGCAAGCATTGCCTCCTCCTCCGGTTTGCCCCAACCAGGGTCAACCTATTTTGAATGTTGAAAACGCCCAACCGAGATGGGGAAACTTAGGCCCCAATATTATGACTATCGCCGAGGGAAAAAGTGTCGGCGATTCGAACCTCGCCCGCAAACGCTCTTATCAGGCGTTACATCAAAAAGGGCGATTTATGGAAGTAAACATGGTCCAACTGACAGATTTGGACAGGATGATAATCTCTTTCGGACCAGAAGATCTATCTGGGTTTTTCTCCCCACAAGATGACGCATTGGTTGTCTCTCCTATTATTGCTAACCATCCTGTTTCTCGAGTGTTAGTCGACACCGGAGCTGCAACCAACATATTAACTCTTGCAGCTTTTGAGCAAATGGCGTTGAAAGGAACCACCCAACTACAACCTGTGAACACGAAATTAGTTGGTTTTAATAACAGTGTTGTTGCTGCTGAGGGATCTGTTCTTCTACCGGTAACTTTGGGTGATCCCGGAATATCAAGGACTTTGATGGTAGTTGTGGTGGTAGATCTCCCTATACTCCCGTATAATGCAATTCTTGGGAGAAGTTGTTTAAACTTATTCGGAGGTGTGGTGTCTCAACCACACTTGATGATGAAGTTCCCAACGCAACTAGGGGTTTGAAAGATGAAGGGAGATCAGGAACTGTCGCGATCGTGCTATAATGTGATGTGCAGGAGTGGTATGGATGGGTCGAAAGCAAAGTCAAGTGTTTATATGGTGGAATTCTCATCCGATGAATCTATTGAAATGAATGACGGACCCTCTCTTAGGAAGTTTAAAAAGAACGATATGAAGATGGAGCCTTTGGGGATAAAGACAGTGCCTTTATTTCCCGGCAATCTTGAAAAAACGGTGACAATCGGTTCCGAGTTTTCACCTGAGGTTGAGAAGGAGGTAATTTCTTTTTTGCGAAATAATGTAGATGTTTTTGCTTGGTCTTATCAGGATTATGTGGGAGTTGATCCCCAAGTCTGTTCTCATAGACTCAATGTTAACCCATATGTGCGACCAGTTCATCAGAAAAAGAGGAAGTTTTCCCCGGAGAAAGAGAGGGCAATTGATGAGGAGGTGGAAAGTTTGCTGCAGGCAGGATTCATAGAGCGTGTTAGATACACGGATTGGGTCGCGAATCCAGTGGTGGTCCCAAAGACGAGTGGTGGCTGGAGAGTTTGCATCGATTTTACGGATTTAAATAAAGCATGCCCGAAGGATCCGTATCCNTTCGGTATTTTCATATTTTATCACAAGGCATTCCCAGGGGGTATTCTCGTAATTCAGGCTCGCTGGGCCCTGTATAAAGTTTTTGTAAGCGTATTGGGATGTTTTGAGTTATCCCGGCCCCGGACGGGGCCAGGGGTATTTTCGTATTTTGCCACCCGGGAGCACATCGGTCGGGTGCAACGATGTTATGTTGCTGCGTATTCACTGATTGGAGGCAAAGAACTAATTTGCGAGGTNGTTGACGTGTCAGGATTAATCCAGTGTCATTCGGGACCAATCCAACACTTAGCGATATCAGTAGTTGGATTTTCCTCTAGGTTCCGTCCAATTTGACTTCGACAACATCATTGGACTGAATTTCATGCATGGGCCAAGTATCACCATGGGTTATGTTGTAAAAGTAATGGGTTGTGAGCGGAAACCAATCATGAAGAACTCGATCACCAATGCATCGTGCACATTAACGTTGCTCGGAACCGAACCACGTTGGATTTCTTTTTTCTAGGAGTATCAAAGAAGATCAATCTTACTTTGAGTACATTATCTTAATAGGCCATCGTTTGGTGGGCCCAAGATTTATGGGTTTGCCCTAGGACAGAGTGGCTACGGTTCGTCTTCTTCCTAATGCTTCTGCATATGCAGGTACAAGCAACATGATTATTGTGAATTGCAATTAGCCGCCTTGTTTATCCACATTGATATTGGTTGAGGGTATTTTTGTAATTTATATACCTCTTGAACCTTATGGTATGTTTCCCAAGGAATTGGGGACATTTTGATTTGAAGTGATGTCAGGGGTATTTTCATAATTTTGACATTTCGAGTTCAATCAGTACGTCCATTGTGGTATTTTCGATATTTTTAGGCAATTTCAGGTTGAAATGATGTCGGGGGAATTTTCGTAATTTAGACACCCCGAGTTCGATCACACACCCATTAGGATATTTTTGATATTCTGAGGCGATAACAAGTTGAAATGACGTCGGGGGTATTTTTCTAATTTAGACACTCCCGATTTTGATTGGAACGACAACTATGATATTTTCGGTATTGTGAGATAGTTTCGATATGAAATGACGTTAGAGATATTTTTTGCAATTTGGACACCCTCGAGTCCAACCTATATAACCACTAAGGTATCTTCGGTAGTTTTGAGGTATCTTTGTCATTTTTGGATATCAAGGGTGATATTACCCGGGTATATTCTCTTATATTTATTCTCACCCGGGAGCTCGTCTAACGCGGTTATTGGTATTTTCGGTATTTTCGGTATTCTCATATTTTTATCGGATGGCATTCTCAAGTGGTATTCTCATCATTCTGGCTTGCCGAGCGACATATAAAGCCTCTGTAAGCATTTTGAAGTATTTCGGCCCCGGACGGGGCCAGGGGTATTTTCGTCATTTGCCACCCGGGAGTGCATCGGTCAGGTGCAATGATGTTATGCGGCTGCGTATTCGCTATCTAGAGACAAAGAACTGATATACGAAGTTCTCGGGAATTTCCTGATCGTATTCCCGACTAACATCTTGTCCGGATTGGTTCCCGAAGCTTCGAGATCAGCATGGTATTTATTATATTATGATTTGGAATATTTAATTATTTTGGGCTAAGAGAGGTGAACTAGGCTTATGGGCCCAAGAGAGTGGGTTTTGGGCTGGATTTCTCTATAAATAGGAGCCCCAAGGCATTGAGAAAGGATTCGGTCTTTTATCACGCTTCCCAAGGCAAAATCTGATCTCCCAGCCGCGACCAAACCCACTATTCGCGACCAAAGGCACTTAGCCGCGACCAAACCCACTCAGCCGCGACGAGTCTCCTACTCGCGACGAGCCTCCTACTCGCGACGAGTCTCCTACTCGCGACGATCCTCCTACTCGCGACGAGTCTCCCTGTCGCGACGAGCCTCCCTACTCGCGACCAGTCCACCTGCCTGCACTGTTCACTCGCGCCCAGTGCGACGCAACTGTAGTTTTGACCATTTTTTGATCCGTTTTCACCCGTATTATCGCTATCATCTCATTGTAATTGTATCACTTGATTATTATAGTGAAAACCAAGGTAGAGCTTCGCTTTCCTGAGGACGTAAGCCCACACATTGTGGGCCCAACCTCGTATATCGCTCGTGTCCCCACAACAATATAAATTACGAATTAATCATAAATTGACTGATCTAAAAATAAATATCCAAAACATTTTTAGAAAAGATCAAAGGGGTCATATGGGAGGTTTCTAGTAGAGCCAGAGGTATTTTTGAATAATTTCGAGTCGAAATAGCGTGAGGGGTATTTCGTAATTCTGCGCCCGGAAGACGTCTCGGTGCATGTTCAATGATAGTTTTTGTATCTGGTGAGTATTATGGGGATAGGATCATACCGAGTGTGTTTTTGTTTTTTTTCGCAGGTCACACGTCGATCGAGAAGTATTGCGGATAATCAGAGACAATACGATAGATATCTGGTTGAATTCGAGTGTTTTTGTACAAATTGGGCAAAACTAGGCCGGATTGGAGAAGATTGAGCTTTTAACCCATGAGTGAGTTAGTGGGCCTAAATTTTCTATAAATACAGGTTCCTCGTCATTTGAGAAAGGGTTAAGAATTGAATTCGAAGTTGAAACTCGGAGTCGCAAGTTCTAAAAATCGCCCAAGCCTCAAAATCCACGGTGAATTGTGCACCGGAGAGAAATCCACGAGGAATTCATTATCAGAACAATACCGAATTGAAAAATCGCTGAAGAAAGTTTTATGATTGAAAAATCCACGGTAAATTGCTTGGGAGCTCAAAATCTGAGGTAAATTGTTATCGAAGGTGAAATCCGCGATAAATTGTTGGTGTGAACAGTTCTGGAAATGAAAAATTGCGGAGAAAGATTTTTTGATCTCAAAATCCGCGGTGAATTACACTTGAGCTCAATTTCCGCTATGAATTTGTAAATTTGGAAAATCCACGGTGGATTAATTGCATGAAGAGTGTCGCATAATAAAAATTGAACACAAATATGGCTAAATGGTTAAATCCGCGGTGAATTTGTACATTGGAAGTGAAATCCGTGGTGAATTTACAGGTGAATAGTATTGCGAATAAAAAACCGATCCGAAATTTGGCTATGGCACAAGTCCGCAGTGAATTTGTACATGAAAGGTCAAATTCGCGATGAATTTTTCAGTGAATAGTAATTTATGCGCTTTGTCCCACTTTTTAGTATCGAGCACATTTTTCGTCTAGGATCGAGCATACATTACTTATTTTGATCGGATAGATTCCATACGTTATATTTTGTAAACTTTGATTATAGTGGAACACCCAAGTAGAGCTTCGCTCTCCCGATAACGTAAGTCACACATTGTCGGCCCAACCTCGTAATTTCTTATGTCTTAACATAAAAAAATAAAATCTGACTCATCATTAAAACACTAAAAATATTCTAAGACAAGATCAGATATATGCCGCCCGTGGTGACCGAGACTTAGTCCCATTGAGATCTAATCTACTGAGTTTCAATTTCTATTATTACCATGGTGTTCCGGAATTCTGATGATGAGAATGATGTCGATGAAGAGATTGAGGTAGAGCCGAACCCTGAGGTGGCTGGTAATGATGAAAACACAATATTACGGGGGACTCGATCGTTACTTTCAGAAGAGCCCCCAGCTCAAGAAGTTACTCCTCAACCTTGCCGTAGCGTGTATTTGTCCGGAAGGCAGCTATGGTTTTTCCTTCACCTCCTCGGTGCTTGTCAAGATGTTTTGAGTTTGGAAGAACCGACCGAGTCGCGATTCGAAATAATGCTCACATTTCTCCTTCTCCACGAGCTAGATCTGTAGATCAAAATCGCAATGATGAGTATTTGGAAGAGTGAAGGCGTATTTTGAGGCCCGGAGAAGGTCTCGAAGGAGTAATGTTGTTCTTGAGCCTGTTGATTATGGAGTTACTTCTGAGGATATAGCTCCTGCTCTGAACCCCGAGCACCATCTATTACGCTGGGGGGAGAGCAAACCATTACTTTGCAAAGGATTGAGATCTTGATCTAATCAAAGTTCCAAGAGATGAGTAATAAGATCGAACATAATGATGCTTGGATGAATCAATTGGAGGCTAATCTCGGCCTCGGAAATGAAAGAAGACGAGATTATGGTGAACATACTCGAGATACTCATCACACATATGCTTATGAGGGTGATTATGCTGGGCAAGAGAGGGCCATTGAGGCCTATAACGATAGATGAAAGATTTTGCCGTCAATGGAAGTTTTATAAAGTCCATGGAATACTTCGAATGCCTTATCCCCATTTTCCATGGCAATTATTAACAGTACAAGATCTGAGTACATGGAAGTTTACAAAGTTCATGGAATACTTCGAATGCCTAATCCCAATTTTCCATGGCAATTATTAACGGTATAAGATCTGAGTACATCGAGATGCCAAAGGAACTTCCACAATATCGAGGATCGACTGATCTTCATGTTCACACTTCGAACCTGGAAATTCACGTCATTTGATGAATTTTAGTGATGCCACCATGTGTTTCATTTTCCTTGCTTCTTTAAAGAAGTCGGCTCTCCGATGGTTCAATCGGTTGTCAAGGTTTTCTATTGTTTCATACCAGGTTTTTTATTTGATTCGGTGTTTTCGCCCTTTAATGCACAGGTGAAGTCTATTACATCTTTGATTGCGTTCCGATATTATTCTTATGCAAAGTTGTTGACTTTTGTTACTCGTTTTGAGGCGAAGTGCAGAAAGATTCCCCAGATTACTGTTAGCGAAAAGTCAGGGTACTACAGCTGATTTTGGCCGGTCACCCCTTGTATAATTATTTAAACACAGATCTCCCAGAGAACATGAAAGAGCTTGCACTATGATGCACACAGTACATTCGAGAAGACGAATGATTGGGTGATCATGGGGTGATTGAAGTTCGTGCTTATGGATCGCAGAATATTGATGCGATTCGAGTGAAGGATAAGAATGTTGCATAAGGACAGTCCCATCATATAGTTATGAAGAGATTTTCGCTATCATCGAAGAAAAGAAAGGGGATCTCTCTGGTATCCCCCCCATTGCAGGCACCGACACCGGGGACTCACGAGTCTAAGATATTTTGTTGTTTCCATCGGAGTTTCGGACTCACTACCAACCACTGTCGAGAACATATGTCCGAAGTTGAAGATTACTGGAACTTGGTCAGCTGGATGAGCTGATAAATACTGTTGAAAAAATGCCTGAATTTGAATCGGGAAAGTAAGTTTGAATATTTAGCTAGGATTGAATTGCCAAGATTGAATTGCCACTACCCGATACAAGAGGGTATGGAATTGGAGGACAACGCGGTCATTATGCTAGATGTGGCGAGTGAGGAAACTTTAACGGCGGTCGGCAGAACCGCAGAGATGCAAGAAGGGAGAACTATCGCGGTCGCGGTAGGAACATTTAGTTTCGAAATGAGTAGGGTAATCATTGGGAAGGTCATCAACCAGCCCAATGAAATCAATAAGAACCGCCTCCTCCTCTTCCCAGTAGCCCAAATCCAGGTTAGCTCATTCTGAATATTAAAGAGGCATAACCCATGTGGGGTAATCTTGGCTCGAATATTATGACTATTGCTAGAGGAAGGAGTGTCGGAGATTCAAACCGAGCTCGGAAGCGATCCCATCAGAAATTAGAGCAAAAGGGACATCATGGATGTTAATCTGATCCAGCTCCCCGATTTGGAGAAAATGGCTATTGCGTTTGGACGTGAGGCCTTATCTAATATTTTCTTCCCACAGGATGATGCTCTCGTTATCTCCCATGTTATTGCAAATCATCCAGTGTCTCGAGTTTTGGTTGATACCGGAGCCGCCACAAATATTCTTACATTGGCAGCTGATATTACCCGGGTATATTCTCTTGTATTTATTCTTACCCGGGGGCTCGTCCGACGTGGTTATGTAGTATTTTCGGTATTTTCATATTTTATCACAAGGCATTCCCAGGGGGTATTCTCGTAATTCAGGCTCGCTGGGCCCTGTATAAAGTTTTTGTAAGCGTATTGGGATGTTTTGAGTTATCCCGGCCCCGGACGGGGCCAGGGGTGTAACGACCGTAATTTGGGCCTAGTTGTTTTGTTAAAAACATGATAATTAAAACGGAAATATTCGAAAGCAATTTAAAACATAGTTCAAAACATTAAAGTACGACTGAATAATTTAGAGTGTTCTCCGAAGGACCGGACTCTATCACCGGACAACCGACGACCTCCTTCCCCGTCCCTATCATATCTCACCTGCGTCACCTACTAAATCTGTAAAGCGGTCACAATCTATTAAAGGAAACTTCGCACACACTACACATTATCTTTCTTACTTCTTAGGTACATCATACACACACACATGAACCATTTCACTTAACCGTTTCTTATTTCCCTCTTCTTTTACCCTTATCATTTCCATCATTCATTAACTTTTCTGTTGCCGAGATTAACATGCTCGGTGCATGTCCCGCCCAAGCCAACCGTTAGCTGTTGGATGACTCGACGGGCCATATGCATCCCTTCCCCGGGTGGGTACTTAGGCGCTACCCCTTTTTCCACCCGGATCCGTTCCGCCCTCTTCGTACGTATCTTTTCCTCTTTGGAACTTATCGTTCCCTTCATCAGGCATGCCCTTCCTTTGGCGAATCGTGTACTAGGCACGATGCCGGGTTCGGTCGGACGGTCCATCCTTCCTCACCCCGAGTCTTATTATCATTTATCTCGTTCATTCGTATCATTTCTTCCTTCTTTATTAACCCAATCCCATTCCCTAAGTCTGAACCTTCCCTTACTATATTGTGTTCACTCCGCTTACCGTTGCTTTCGCTTGCTATAGTCTTTCCGCGCTTTCCTGCATTTCGTAATACGTTTTAGTTACTCGAATTTCGACGTTATTATCCTATTGTTAACTATGTGGTTACCGTAGACCTTACGTGTTCCGTTCCTCTTACGATCCGACGTCGAGACGCGACGAAAACACCTAAATTTAGAATTTCCTCGAAATTCGCGATAATTCTATGCTGAAATATGAAATCCGCGATAATTTACTCTTGAAACCAAATCCGCGACAATTCTCTTCACTAAGCAAATCCGCGACAATTCTCTTCACTAAGCAAATCCGCGATAATTTACACCTGTTTCATTTTCGCGACAATTTCCTCTTCACGTGAAATCCGCGACAATTTCCTTCACAAAATTTTTCGCGATAAAAATGCATGCAGTCCAAAATTCCGCGATAATTTCCTTCTTCGCGGGAGTTTTCGAATTTTCGGGTCTTAATGATGATTAGCTCGTTTTTGGGCCTCCTCACCCCTATTTATAGACATCCTAACTTTTCTAATTCACACTTTCACCCCTCCTTCCTTTACTTTTGACCCCTCTTTTATCTTTTTCTTTACATTTCTATTCTTCGTTCCCTTTTACGTTCTTTCGTTCCCGTATCTCTCATTATCTACCGTCTAGACTTTACCGTTACATTCCCTACTATTTGTTTCGACATACCTTTTTCTCGGCTATTACAAGGGGTATTTTCGTATTTTGCCACCCGGGAGCACATCGGTCGGGTGCAACGATGTTATGTTGCTGCGTATTCACTGATTGGAGGCAAAGAACTAATTTGCGAGGTTTTCCGGTATTTTCTCATTGTATTTCCAACTAATATCTCGACCGGGATAAGTTCCCCAAACTTCGGGATCAACATGCCATTTATTATTTTATCATTGGAGGTTATGTAAGTGTTTTGGGCTAAGTGAAGTAAATTAGGCTTATGGGCTCAAGCAAGTGAAGTTGGGTTGGATTTCTCTATAAATACAAGCCCCAGTGCATTTGGACGGGTTCAGACTGTTATCACACTTTCCAAGGAAAAATACTATTATGCATACTGTAGAGTCGCGATTTTCCGTCCGTAGCCGCGACATGTTGCCTGCCTCCTAGCCTGAGTCGCGACTTATTGATCTTCATCCTGCATCCGCGACTTGTTGCTGGAACAGTGTATTTCGCGAGTTATTGCCCTGCTGCACCCCAGTCGCGACTTGTTGCTGGAAATGTACATTTCGCGAGTTATTGCTCTGCTGCACGCAGTCGCGACTTGTTGCTGGTACAGTCTTTTTCGCGAGTTGTTGCTGATACAGTGTTTTCTGCGAGTTGTTGACCACAACTCGCGGTTGCCAGCCTTTCGAGCCCGACTGAGTGTTTTCGATCGTTTTTCGAGCCGTTTTCACGTGTGTTATTATTATCACCTCATTGTACTTGTATCCTTTGATTATTATAGTGTAAACCAAGGTAGAGCTTTGCTCTCTCGAGGACGTAAGCTAACACATTGTGGGCCCAACCTCGTATATCGCTCGTGTCCTCATAACAAAATAGTTTCGGGTAATTAAAAATTAACTGATCTAAAAATAAATATCCAAAATATTTTTAGACTAGATCAGTTTGGCGCCGTCCGTGGGGACTCGAGATTTTTATCCCATTGAGAGCTTTATTGCTGAGTTTGGATTTCTATTATCATGACTACTCGGAAATCTGATGAAGATATTTTTGATGAAGAAATTGAGGTGGATCCTATTCCTCAGGTTAATGATGAGTTTGTTGCGTTACCGGGGGCTCGGTCGTCAGTTTTGGAGGAGCCCCCTGCTCAAAATGTAACTATTCGGCCCTCCCGGAGCGGGTTTTCATCCGGAAGGGCACCTAGTTTTTATCCTCGATCACGCCAATGTTTATCTAAGTGTTATGAATTCGCAAGAGTTGGCCGAGTTGCGGTCCGTAATAATGTCCGCCTCTCGCCACCTGCGCGCTCTAGATATGCGGATCAAACGGAGACCGATGAAGATTTGGAAGAGCGGAGACGTACTTTAATCGCTCAATTAGAGCAAGTTGAAGCTCAAAGGAGAGCTTGGAGGAACAATGTTACCCCAGAACCTGTTAATGATGTGGCCTCAGAGGAAGATATTGATCGTGTTCCGGAGCCGCGAGCGAATACAGCAGCAACCGGAGAGCAAAGCAATACTATGCAAAAGATTGGAGAATTGATATAGTCAAAATTTAAGGAGATGAGTGGGAAGTTGGAGCAAAACGAGGCCAGGATGAACCAATTGGAGGCCAACCTGACTCTTGGCCAGGAAAGGAGACGAGTGTACGGGGAGCATACCCAGGATACTCATCAGACCTTAGCTTACGAGGGAGATTATATTGAGAATGAGAGGGCTAATGAGCCCATTGGAAATCGAGGAAAAGTTCTGCCGTCAGTGGAAGTTTTGCAAAGTCCTTGGAACATGTCTAACGCTCTATCGCCAATTTCCATGGCAATTATCGGAGCCACTCGCTTTGAGTTTATTGAAATGCCTAAGGATCTTCCACAGTATCGCGGGTCGACTGACCCACATGCTCATACGTCGAATTTGGAGATTCATGTGAGTTTGATGAATTTCAGTGATGCAGCCATGTGCTTCGTTTTTGCAGCTTCTCTTAAGGAATCAGCACTCCGATGGTTTAATCGGTTACCGAGGCGTTCGATTGTTTCATATCAGGACTTTAAGGATCAATTCTATTCAGCTTTCACGCCTTTCAATACAACAATAAAGTCTATTACTTCTTTGACCGCGTTACGGTATGATTCTTCAGAAAGATTGTTGGGTTTTATTACCCGTTTTGAGGCCGAGTGTAGGAAGATACCTCGGAATACTGTGAGTGAGAAGGTTGGGGTGCTCCAGCTTATTCTAGCTGGACACCCGTTGTGTAGTTCTTTGAATAGAGACCCCCCGGAAAGTATAGAAGATTTGGCTTTGAGATGTACACAGTACATCCGAGAAGATGACGGTTTGCGAGATCATGGAGTGATCGAAGTACGGGCGTATGGTTCCCACAATATTGTTGCAAGTCGCGGGCTAGACAAGATTGTCCCACATGCAAAACCGAAGTTGAGAGTGTTTCCCACATACAATTATGAGCAGATNAGCAGCCCTGATTTCCGCGATAATATTGCAGCAGCCCTGATTTCCGCGATAGTCTTTGCCTTTACCCCAGTTTTCGCGATAATCCTCTTCTTACCCCAATTTCCGCGATAATTTCAATTCCTCTCGAATTTCTCAGGTTTTTTATGCCAAATGACCCTTTCTTTTCCCATTCCACTCCTATTTATAGGTTTATTAACTTGTCTAAATGACCCTATAACCCATCCTTCTAAAATTCCCTCTTCTTATATTAAATTACTAAACAACCCCTTATTTCATGTTTTTAACAAGAGTTTATGCGATTCTAACCTGTCCGAATTCCGTTTGTGCCGCCTTCCTGGGTCGTTACATTGCAGCAACCGGAGAGCAAAGCAATACTCTGCAAAAGATTGGAGAAATGATAAAGTCAAAATTTAAGGAGATGAGTGGGAAGTTGGAGCTAAACGACTCTAGGATGAACCAATTGGAGGCCAACCTGACTCTTGGCCGGGAAAGGAGACGAGTGAATGGGGAGCATACCCGGGATACTCATCAGACCTCAGCTTACGAGGGAGATTATATTGAGAATGAGAGGGCTAATGAGCCCATTGGAAATCGAGGAAAGTTCTGCCGTCAGTGGAAGTTTTGCAAAGTCCTTGGAACACGTCTAACGCTCTATCGCCATTTTCCATTGCCATTATCGGAGTCACTCGCTCTGAGTTTATTGAAATGCCTAAGGCTCTTCCACAGTATCGCGGGTCGACTGACCCACATGCTCATACGTCGAATTTGGAGATTCATGTGAGTTTGATGAATTTCATTGATGCGGCCATGTGCTTCGTTTTTGCCGCTTCTCTTAAGGAATCAGCACTCCGATGGTTTAATCGGTTACTGAGGCGTTCGATTGTTTCATATCAGGACTTTAAGGATCAATTGTATTCAGCTTTTGCGCCTTTCAATACGCTAATAAAGTCTATTACTTCTTTGACCGCATTGCGGTATGATTCTTCGGAAAGATTGTTGGATTTTATTACCCGTTTTGAGGCCGAGTGTAGGAAGATACCTCGGATCACTGTTAGTGAGAAGGTTGGGGTGCTCCAGCTTATTCTAGCTGGACACCCGTTGTGTAATTCTTTGAATAGAGATCCCCGGGAAAGTATGGAAGATTTGGCTTTGAGATGTACACAGTACATCCGAGAAGGTGAAAGTTTGCGAGATCATGGAGTGATCGAAGTACGGGCATATGGTTCCCACAATATTGTTGCAAGTCGCGGGCCGGACAAGATTGTTCCGCACTCAAAACCGAAGTTGAGAGTGTTTCCCACATACAATCATAAGCATATTTTTGCAATTATCGAGCAAAAGAAGGCAGGTTCACTTCGTTATCCTCTTCCTTTGCATGAACCAACACCTGGGACATACGAGTCCCAAGTATTTTGTCGTTTCCATCGGAGTTTTGGGCACGCAACCAATGATTGTCGGGAGTCAATGTCTGAGGTAGAAAGGTTGCTAGAGTTGGGCCAGCTTGATGAACTGATCAATACTCTGGAGGCTCTACCCGAGTCTAAGCTGGGAAAGATTGATATAAGTGTCCCGGAGGGGACGGCACCTAAACCCCCAAGGGCCGATGCGCCACGGCTAAATGCAAGAGGACGTGGATATGGAGGACAGCGTGGCTAGCTTCAAGGAGGTGGCCAGAGAGGATTCTTTAATGGTGGTAGACAAAACCAAAGAGGTGGAGTAAGAGGAAACCACTATCGTGGTCGCGGCAGAAATCAGCCGCAAAGAAATCAGCAAGGGTACAGGTATGAAGCTTACACAACAGCCTCTGCGAAATCAACCACTACCTCATTCCTCCTCCGGCTGACCCCAACCAGGCTCAACCTATTTTGAATGTTGAGAACTCTCAACCTAGATGGGGTAATCTAGGGCCCCACATTATGACTATCGAGGGGGGAAAAAGTGTCGGCGATTCGAATCGCGCCCGCAAACGTTCTTATCAGGCATTACATCAGAAGGGGCGCTTTATGGAAGTGAACATGGTCCAGTTGACAGATTTGGACAGGATGACGATCTCTTTCGGACCTGAGGATTTATATGGGGTTTTCTCCCCACAAGACGATGCGTTAGTCGTCTCTCCTATTATTGCTAATCATCCCGTTTCACGAGTATTGGTGGACACCGGAGCTGCTACCAATATTTTGACTCTTGCAGCTTTTGAGCAGATGGCATTGAAAGGAACAACCCAACTCCAGCCCGTGCATACATAGTTAGTTGGTTTTAATAATAGCGTTGTTGCTGCTGAGGGATCTGTTTCTCTGCCGGTAACCTTGGGCGATCCCGAAATATCAAGAACTTTGATGGTGGATTTTGTGGTGGTGGATCTTCCTATACTCCCTTATAATGCGATCCTTGGGAGATGTTGTTTGAACCTATTTGGAGCTATGGTATCCTAACCACATTTGATGATGAAGTTCCCAACACCATCAGGGGTTGAGAAGATGAAGGGAGATCAAGAGCTGGCGCGCTCTTGTTATAATGTGATGTGTAGAAGTGTTATGGATGGATCGAAAGCAAAGTTACCCGTTTGTATGGTGGAATTCTCGTCTGATGAAGTTGTTGACACGAATGACAGACCGTCTCTTAGGAAGTTTAAAGAGAACGATATGAAGATGGAGCCTTTGGGAATCAAGACAGTGCCTTTATTCCCCGGTAATCTTAAAAAGATATTGACGATCGGTTCCGAGTTGTCACCAGAGTTTGAGAAGGAGGTAATTTCTTTTTTGCAAAGTAATGTAGATGTTTTCGCTTGGTCTTATCAAGATTATGTGAGAGTCGATCCCCAAGTCTGTTCTCATAGACTCAATGTTAACCCATATGTGCGACCAGTTCATCAGAAGAAGAGGAAGTTTTCCCCTGAGAAAGAGAGGGCGATTGATGAGGAGGTGGAAAGTTTGTTGCATGCAGGATTCATAGAGCCTGTTAGATACACGGATTGGGTCGCGAATCCAGTGGTGGTCCCAAAGTCGAATGGTGGCTGGAAAGTTTGCATTGATTTTACTGATTTGAATATAGCTTGCCCGAAGGATCCGTATCCGCTGCCGGCCATTGACATGATGGTGGATGCGGCCTGTGGCTTTGAATTCCTTAGTATGTTAGATGCTTTTAACGGATATTATCAAATTTTTATGCATTGTGAGGACAAGTTGTTTACTTCATTTATGACAAATAATTGCATTTTTTGCTATAGAGTTATGCCATTTGGGTTGAAAAATGCTGGGGCCACCTATCAACGTTTAATGAATTCGATGTTCAAAGATATGATCGGATAATCTGTGGAGGTTTATATCGACAATATATTGATAAAGAGTAAACATGGGGATAACCACATCCAGTATTTGAATGATTGTTTTGGGGTATTGAGGAAGTATAGAATGAAATTGAATCTGCTTAAGTGTGCGTTTTGTGTGAAAGTAGGCAAGTTTCTCGGCTTTATGGTGTCTGAGAGAGGAATTAAGATGAATGCTGACAAGATAACAGCTATCCAGGAAATGACCCCTCCGACGACTGTTAGGGAAGTTCAAAGGCTAACTGGAAGATTGGCCTAATTGAATCGCTTCATTTCACGATCAGCAGAGAGAATTTTGCCATTTTTTAAGGTTTTACATAATACGATCCTTTTGTATTGGGACAACGAATGTAGCAGGGCTTTTGAAAGTTTGAATGATTATCTGAGTAAACCACCGTTTATGTCACCTCCTTCAACGGGGGAACCGTTGGGTTTATATTTGGCAGTGACAATAGAGGCAGTGAGCGCCGCTTTAGTCAGACTTAGCGATAAAGAACATAGACCGATATATTATGTGAGCAGGAAACTTAAGGGAGCGGAGTCCTGATATACTATTTAGAGAAGTTCGTATTACCTCTGATAGTCGCCTCGTGGAAATTGAGGCACTATATTCAACGACATCATATTGCAGTCTTGACAGATCAACCTATCCAAAGTGTGTTATCAATGATTGATGCCTCTAGCAGGCTAGCAAAGTGGAATATCGAATTGGGCCAGTATCAGATAGAGTATATCTCAATGCGAGCGTTTAAGGCCCAGGTGTTAGTGGATTTCATAGTAGAGATGACTCGGTCGGAAGAGTTGGGTATTCTGGAGTACTGGACGCCTTTGTAGATGGATCGGTGTCTGGCGGGCGAGCCGGTATTGGTGTTTATATTAAAGAAAGGAAATCTGGTGAAGAACATGAATATGCTGTAAAGTTGCGCTTCCCCGCAACTAACAACGTCGTCGAGTATGAAGCCTTGATATTTGGAATTAACTTGGCAGTGGAAATTGGAATCGTTCGTTTGCATGCTCATTCTGATTCGCAGTTAGTGGTGATCCAATTTGCAGATACTTACGCCACCAATGGGAACCATTTGTGGAGGTATTTAGAAAAGTTCAAAGAGGTGGCTAAGAATCTTAAGATATTCATGCTTACATATATCCCAAGGGAGGAAAACACGCGTGAAGACGATCTTGCAAAGGCAGCGACGATTTTAGAACTCTCGGATGAGTCAAAGACAACAACAATGATCCACTACAAGCCCTCTATAAGTACTGTGGAGAAACAGACAGCCGATGTGGCTAATTTGGAACATTCGAATGAGACATGGTTTTTATTGGATGCCATAACCGACGAGCCATCTTGGAAGGATGCTATTGTAAATTATCTAATCAAGAGAGAATTGCCTACCGACGAAGGCGAGGCCCGAAGAACTATGCAAAGAGTTACGAATTTCATCTATGTGGATGATAAGCTGTATAAGAAGAATTTCGGAGGCCCATATCTTCAATGTTTGTCCCCAGTACAGGCAAATGCCGTTATAGAATAAGTTCACGCTGGGGACTGTGGTGATCATTCAGCAGGTCGATCCTTAGCGAATAAGGTTAAGATGGCCGGTTATTTTTGGCCAACACTGGTGAAAGATTGTGCGAATATTGTTCTGGCTTGTTCTGCTTGTCAGTTCCACTCAAACGTGCATCATGTACCGAGAGCTAGTATGAAACCTTTACCAACAACATGTCCTTTCGATATGTGGGGCATCGATATTTTAGGACCATTTCTGAAGGCACCTAGCCAAAAGAATTTCTGCATAGTGGCTGTGGAGCATTTCTATAAGTGGATAGAGGTTGAAGCTGTATCGCGAGTTCAGGAATAGGAAGTTATCAGTTTCCATTGGAGGTACATCGTGTGTCGATACGGAATTCCCAGGATTTTGGTATCAGATAACGGAACGCAATTTGCCGAAAGAGGGTTAATGAATGGTGCGAAAGTTATGGAATTGAACAGTGGTTTACTTCCGTGGCACACCCAGAAACGAACGGACTTACAGAGGTTATTAACCGTATTATCCTGCAACAGCTGAAGTCACGAATAGATGAATCCAAGGTCCACTACCGGATTCAAAAGACACGAATGGTGGATGAATTGCATAATGTGATGTGGGCATATCGGACATCACCGAGGTCCACTACCGGATTCAGCCACTTTTCTTTAGTATATGGCTCTGAGGCCGTGTCTACGATAGAAGTGACTATTCTATCAGAAAGAGTTATCGCATATGACGACTTGTTGAATGAGGATATGAGAAAGTTGGACCTTCACTGTATTGATGATATCCGTGATAGAGTCGCAAAACGAATGGAGGAATGTAAAAGGCGAATGGCTAAGAAGCACGACAAAAGCGTTCGACCTATGTTGTTAAAAGTTGGAGACTTGATTCTTAAGAAAGTGTAAGTCTCGAAGCATGTTGGCAAGTTGGATCGAAAGTGGGAAGGACCGTACAGAGTAACGGCCGTAGTGAAGGAAGGAACGTACAAAATCGCAAATATGAGCGGGGAGGAGCTGCCACGGACTTGGCATATTTCTAATTTGCGCAAGTATTANGCTTTCCGGAGAGCTTTCTTATCGGCCGCATTTTCCTCTTTGGCCTTCCTCAGTTTTTCCTCAGTTTGCTCCGGGGTCTAGTTCAATTTGTCCTGCGCTTACTTCTCATTCACCGTGAGGGTCTCTATGGATTGTTCAAGGGCATGCCTTTGCCCGATATGGAAAGCGGAGTTCTCCGTCAGCTCGCTGCGATGAGCTCGATGTAAAGACTCGATCGCCTTGCTATGCTCTTCTCGGAGTGCTGCCATCTCTTGGACATGCTTTTCTCGCTGTTTTTGCATCAGCTTCTCTTCGTTTGCTCCCCAATGATGTCTGTCGAGTCGTGCTCCGAATGCCTGAGCATACAGTATTCCCCTAATGCAGCTGCGGTGCACAACTCGATTATGGTGCGCTCCATCTTAAATGAAAACAAGAAGGGTTAGTACATATGACGTAAAAGATAAAGTTATAGGGAAGTCATTGCTAGTGTCGCAACAAACCTCCTCAATGGCGCGACGCATCGTCGCAGTCTGACTCATTAACCGACCAACGTCGGTAAACACCATGTGGTCATCTCGACCACGAGGCGGCAACTCTGGGTTGCGCTCCAAATATGCCAAGGCCGGCCGATTCGATTCGTTGTCACCTCTCGGAATTCGAAAGGTGAGTCCATCCTTTATCAACACAAAGCCGGCCCGGCGTCCCATATCGAGCCATTCCTTAACTGTTAGTCTCGGGATTTCATGTATCCTGAAGGCGTCGATAAATTCGGCCGTTAACCCATTCTTCCTGATGGGTTCCACGATCTCCAAGACGGTGGGACTTTCCGCCGGTCTCTTCCCCTTGTCCGGACGGGTGCCTTGGCTAGTCTTTCCTTGTGGACGGGTTTCTCGCCATATTTCCTCCACCACCAGGTCCATCGGCTGGTCCACGCTAATCTCGCCCTCCTCGTCGTCCCCGATGATATCCACTAGTGTTTCAGCAAAGTCGTGCATGCCTTCATCAGTGGTGGGCTCTTCAACAACGTACTCTAATCGCCGAGACAAGGGGATTAGGTCTTCGGGACTCTCAGTAATTGCTGCAGCCGGCTCCTCATTTACCGGCTCAGGATTGGCAACCGTCGCAACAGACTGTGGTGGTGGAGGAGTGTCGCGTCTCATTTCCCCAGTCGGGGATGCCACCTCTTGTACACTTGACGCCAGCTCGGCCGCGACAGTTCGGTTCCGAGTCCTCGGTGCCGCCTCAAAGATGAGCTCATCATCCTCCGCAAGTAGGTCACGGAGGAAATTCAGCCGGTCCCCCTTCTTTGTTGGATCTTTAGCTGGAGCCATTATTTTATCTGCAAGACAAGTAAGTTAAGTGAGAAACGGGAAGTGGAAATTTGAAACAAGTTAAATGAAGTTCCTAAGGTTCTTTCCAATAAAAGAAGAGATATCAAGTTTAGCCCCGATATGAATATACGGTTCAGATACCTAGTAGTTCTCTACTAAAATGGGGTGGGACCGGAAGAAGGTTGAAAGCAACCAGGATCGGGGCATAGAATAAGGTCTTCACGGTCCAGTTAGCACCGTCCGACCTAGCGCAATCGATGAGTGCCTTCCTTAGAGGTCTCGGAAGTGTCGTCCGAGGAATAGGGCCGTAGGCTTCAGGGTAAAATGGTTCCCCTTCAACGGGGAACCGCCAAGGAAAACTTAGAGGAGACAGCCTCGGGCAGAAAAATATACAACCTTGGGCACCAAAATTGGCAGCAGTACTAATGTGGATGATTTGAAAGAAAAGGTCTATGGTCAAAGGAATGCAATTCACCTCCATGAATATTATGAAGGCGACGACAAAAGAGATCCAACTGGGGTTCAGTTGGAAGAGATGAATTTGTAGATGCGAGAGAAATTCTACGAGGAAAGGATGAAGAGGGAAATGAAGGCCACATTCTAAATATTCAAGAGAAATAGTGTGGGTGGCGATCGGAGGTGTCAAAAGACGGTCGGTAGGTTCAGGTTGGTATAAGACATAGTCGGAAGGGAAATGTTACTGTTCAAGAATCGAAACCCACTTCCGAGCATGCATGCTATAAGGTTGGTTAAAGGATTTGAGGGCTTTAACCGCGGAGCTTTGACGGCCGAGGGTGTTTTCGTCACGAGCGATCCTCTTGAAAAAATGAGAATATATTGTGGAAAGGCAAGGAGGAAAAGGGGCGGTGATCGAATCGAAACTCCCAGAACTGGATGAGGAGTTCGAATGATCTGAGGATAAAGTAGTGGCGGAGCCCGAGGATTCGGTGCGATCGGAAGTCATTGGTAAAATTTAATTCATATTTATTTTTTGAAATTATTTTTACAAATTTTACTAAGTGTCTCGCGAGTTATTATTCAAATTTATTTTTTGAAATTATTTTTACAAATTTTACTAAGTGTCTCGCGAGTTATTGGCGAAAAGTCGCGAGAATTACTGTTTAAGTCCTTAGTCGCGAGTTGTGGAAGTTTAGTCGCGAGTGGTACAGTGCTCGAGGGTTATTGAAAACGTTTATGAAGTCGCGACTTATTGACCGAAAGTCGCGAGAAGCACAGTGTTCGCGAGTGTTTGCAAGGTGAGTTCAAATACTCGCGGATTGCACAGTGTTTGCGAGATATTGATGAAAAGTCGCGAGAAAGTGAGTTATGAAGGGCGTACAAGGTATTTATATGGGTGAAATCCCGAATCGAAAAATCCCGAAATTTTCACCCAAGCTCAGAATCTGACGTTCTTAGTGTCAAAACGATCGTATTGACGAGAGAATTTCAACCGTGCAAAAGATTTTTTCGGCGGGGCTCCCGAACGATGATCAGCTTTCGGGACGAGCTTGTGATATATGGTTTACGACTCTGAATCTGAATCTGAAAACCAGTCGACTATTAATATTACCCGGGTATATTCTCTAGTATTTATCCTTACCCGGGGGCTCGTCCGACGTGGTTATGTAGTATTTTCGGTATTTTCATATTTTATCACAAGTCATTCCCAGGGGGCATTCTCGTAATTCAGGCTCGCTGGGCCCCGCATAAAGTTTTTGTAGGCGTATTGGGATGTTTTAAGTTATCCAGGCCCCCAACGGGGCTAGTGGTATTTTCGTAATTTGCCTCCCGGGAGCACATCGGTCGGGTGCAACGTTGTTATGTTGCTGCGTATTCACTGCTTGGAGGAAAAGAACTAATTTCCGAGGTTTTCTGGTATTTTCTCATCGTATTTCCGACTAATATCTCGACCGGGATAGGTTCCCGAAACATCCGGATCAGCATGGCATTTATTATATTATTATTGGAGGTTATGTAAGTGTTTTGGGCTAAGTGAAGTAAACTGAGCTTATGGGCTCAAGTAAGTGAAGTTGGGCTGGATTTTTCTATAAATACAAGTCCAGTGCATTTGGACGGGTTCAGACTGTTATCACACTTTCCAAGGCAAATTACTATTCTGTATACTGTAGAGTCGCGACATTCCGTCCGTTGCCACGACTTGTTGCTTGCCTCCTAGCCTGAGTCGCGACTTATTGATCTTCTTCCTGCATCCGCGACTAGTTGCTGGAATAGTGTATTTCGCGAGTTATTGCCCTGCTGCACCCCAGTCGCGACATGTTGCTGGAACAGTATATTTCGCGAGTTATTGCTCTGCTGCACGCAGTCGCGACATGTTGTTGGTACAGTCTTTTTCGCGAGTTGTTGCTGATACAGTTTTTTTTGCGAGTTGTTGGCCACAACTCGCGGCTACCAGCCTTTCAAGCCTGACTGAGTGTTTTCGATCGTTTTTCGGGCCGTTTTCACCTGTGTTATTTTTATCACCTCATTGTACTTGTATCCTTGGATTATTATAGTGGAAACCAAGGTAGAGCTTCGCTATCCCGAGGACGTAAGCTCACACATTGTGGGCCCAACCTCGTATATCGCTCGTGTCCTCATAACAAAGTAATTTCGAGTAATTAAAAATTAACTAATCTAAAAATAAATACCCAAAATATTTTTAGACTAGATCAATGTTACTTTATTTATCGCCCGGAATGGTATTCATCCGGAAATATATGATTATTGTAATAGCCGAGAAAAAGGTACATTGAAACAAATAGTAGGGAACATAGCGGTAAAAGTCTATACGAGAGATAATGAGGGATACGGGAACGAAAGAACGTAAAAGGAAATGAAAAATAGAAATGTAAAGGAAAAGATTAAAAGGGGGTCAAAAGCAAAGGAAGGAGGGGTTAAAGTATGAATTAGAAAAGTTAGGATGTGTATAAATAGGGGTGAGGAGGCCCAAAAACGAGTTAATCATCATTAAGACACGAAAATTCGAAAATTGGGACGAAGATGAAAATTATCGCGAAAAAATTGAAGGCAAGAATTGTCGCGAAAATTTGGAAGGGCAAAATTGTCGCGAAATTTACGAATTCAAAATTGTCGCGAAAATTTACGAAGAGTAAAATTGTCGCGGAAATACTAAGTTCGAGTGTTTTCGTTATGTCCCGAAGTCGGATCGTGGGAGGAAAAGGACACGTAAGGTCTACGGGAAAGCACGGGAAGATTATAACAGGCTAAAGCAAACGGTAAGCGGAGTGAACGCAATATAGTAAGGGAAGGTTCAGACTTAGGGAACGGGATTGGGTTAATAAAGAAGGAAGTAAGGATACGAATGAACGAGATAAATGATAATAAGACTCAGGGTAAGGAAGGATGGACCGTCCGACCGAACCCGGCATCATGCCTAGAATACGATTCGCCAAAGGAAGGGCATGCCTGATGAAGGGAAAAGATTCGTACGAAGAGGGCAGAACGGATCCGGGTGGAAAAAGGGGTAGCGCCTAAGTACCCACCCGGGGAAGGGAAGCATATGGCCCGTCGAGTCATCCAACAGCTAACGGTTGGCATGGGCGGGACATGCACCGAGCATGTAATCTCGGCAACATTAAAGTTAATGAATGATGGGAATGATAAGGGTAAAAGAAGAGGGAAATAAGGAAAACGGTTAAGTGGAATGATTCACGTGTGCGTGTACGGTTTAACTAAGAAACGAAAAGATAACGTGTAGCGTGTGTGAAGTTTCCTTTAATAAATTGTGACCGCTTTACAGATTTTGTAGGTGACGCGTACGAGGTATGAGAGGGGGATGGGAAGAAGGTCGTCGGTTGTCCGGTGATAGAGTCCTGTCCTTTGGAGAATACAATAAATTATGTTGTCGTATTTTCATGTTTCGAACTATGTTTTAAATTTGCATTCGAATATTTCCGTTTTAATTATCGTATTTTTGCAAAACAACTAGGCCCATATTGAGGGCGTTACAATTATTGAGCATGCTTTCTTAATTTACCCGTGACATTATCTAGCCGACAAGTATGTTGACATTATAAACAGCGTATTGAGTTAGTCTGGTTTAACAACAGTTTTGTCGCTATCGAACGATTTGTTATTCTCCCAGTCACATTGGGATATCAGGAAATATCAAGGTCATTATCAATGGAATTCGTAGTGCTGGATCTTCGTATACTCTTTTATAATTTTTCCTTGGAAGAAGTGCTTTAAATCTAATCGGAGCTATCATATCCCTACTCCAGTTTGATCGCTCTATTATTATGTTCCGGAGTAAAAGGGAAATCATGTGTTGGCAAGATATGTTCCTAGTGTTATGTTCTGATATTACCCGGGTATATTTATTGCACTTATCAATACCCGGGGACTCGTCCGACACTTTTATTGGTATTTTCGGTATTTTTGATATTTTTATCGGATGGCGTTCTCAAGTGGTATTCTCACAATTCTGGCCCGCTAGGCCCCATATAAAGTCTCTGTAAGCATTTTGAGATGTTTCGGGTCATTTCGGCACCAGACGGGGCCAGGGGTATTTTCGTAATTTGCCACTCGGGAGCGCACCGGTCAGGTGCGATGATGTTATGTGGCCGCATATTCGCTATCTGGAAGCAGTGGATTATTTTACGGGGTCCTCCGGTATTTTCTCATCAATATCCTCGCCTAATTCTGGATCGAGACGCATTTCCGAAGTTGTATTTCGGAACGGTATTTGTTCTAATTTAATTGGATATTAGTTGAGGTGTTTTGGGCTTAATCTAATGAAATTAGACTCTTGGGCCTAAGCTTGTGTTTTGGGCTACATTTCTCTATAAATAGTGGTCCTAAGGCATTGAGAAGGGGTTGGATCCTTTTTCACACTTCCCAAGACAGAACCTGATCCTCGACTCGCGACCAAACCCACCAAGCCGCGACCATTCCTCAGTACTCGCGACTAGTCGCGTAAACCAAGTCGCGAGCATCTGCATTCGTCGCGACCAGCTGCCCTTCTGCACTATTCACTAGCGCCCAGTGCGACGCTGATATTACCCGGGAATATTTTGTTATATTTATCCTTACCCGGGGNTTACTTTTCTATTTTTCGTTTCCTTTTACGTTCTTTCGTTCCCGTATCCCTCATTATCTCTCGTCTAGACTTTACCGCTACGTTCCCTACTATTTGTTTCATTGTACCTTTTTCTCAGCTATTACACCTAAGTTGAGAGTGTTTCCTACATACAATTATGAACATATTTTTGCCATTATCGAGCAAAAGAAGGGTGGATCTCTTCGTTACCCCCCTCCTTTGCAAGAACCAACGCCGGGGACTTACGAGTCTCAAGTATTTTGTCGTTTTCATCGGAGTTTTGGACACGCAACAAATGATTGTCGGGAATTAATGTCTGAGGTGGAAATGTTGCTAGAATTGGGTCAGCTTGATGAACTGATCAGTACTGTGGAGGCCTTGCTAGAATCTAAGTTGGGGAAGATTGATATAAGTGTCCCAGTGGGGACAACACCTAAACCCCTGAAAGCCGATGCGCCACGGACAAACACGAGAGGACGTGGATATGGAGGACAGCGTGGCCAGCGTCAAGGAGGTGGCCACAGGGGATTCTTTAATGGTGGTAGACAGAATCAAAGAGACGGAGGAAGAGGAAATCACTATCGTGGTCGCGGCAGAAATCAGCCGCAAAGAAATCAGTAAGGGTACAGATATGAAGCTTACCACCAGCCTCCGCAAACCAGCAAGCACTACCTCCTCCTCCGGCTGGCCCCAACCCGGGCCAACCGATTTTGAATGTTGAGAATGCTCAACCAAGATGGGGTAACCTAGGCCCAAACATTATGACTATCGCTGGGGGAAGAAGCGTCGGTGATTCAAACCGTACCCACAAACGTTCTTATCAGGCGTTACACCAGAAGATGTGCTTTATGGAGGTTAAAACGGTCCAGTTAACCGATTTGGACAAAATGACAATATATTTTGGACCTGAAGATTTTTTCGGGGCTTTCTCCCCACAAGACGATGCATTGGTTGTCTCCCCTATTATTGCTAATCATCTTGTTTCTCGAGTGTTGGTAGATACCGGAGCTGCTACCAATATATTGACTCTTGCAGTCAGCATATGGCTTTGAAGGGAACCACCTAGCTCCAGCCCGTACATACGAAGATAGTTGGTTTTAACAATAGTGTTGTTGCGGCTGAGGGATCTGTTTTTCTACAGATAACTTTGGGCGATCCCGAAATATCAAGGACTTTGATGGTGGAATTTTTGGTGGTGGACCTCCCTATACTCCCCTATTATGCAATTCTTGGGAGAAGTTGTTTGAACCTATTTAGAGTTGTGGTATCTCAACCACATCTGATGACGAAGTTTCCAACACCGTTAGGTGTTGGGAAGATGAACGGAGATCAAGAGCTGGCGCGCTCCTGTTATAATGTAATGTGTAGAAGTGGTATGGACTGATCAAAAGCAAAGATACCCGTTTGTATGGTGGAATTCTCGTCCGAAGAAGTTATTGATGCAAATGATGGACCATCTCCTAGGAAGTTTAAGGAGCATGATATGAAGATGGAACCTCTGGGAATCAAGACAGTGCCTTTATTCCCCTGTAATCCGGAAAAGACAGTGACGATCGGTTCTGAGATGTCACTAGAGGTTGAGAAGGAGGTAATTCTTTTTTGCAAAGTAATATAGATGTTTTTGCTTGGTCTTATCAGGATTATGTGGGGTTGATCTCCAAGTCTGTTCTCATAGACTCAATGTTAACCCATATGTGCGACCAGTTCATCAGAAGAAGAGGAAGTTTTCCCATGAGAAAGAGAGGACGATTGATGAGGAGGTGGAAAGTTTGTTGCAGGCAGGATTCATAGAGCTTGTTAGATATGTGGATTGGGTCGCGAATCCAGGGGTGGTCCCAAAGTCGAATAATGGTTGGAGAGTTTAAATTGATTTTACTGATTTGAATAAAGCATGCTAGAAGGATCCGTATCCGCTGCCGGCCATTGACATTATGGTGGATACGGCATGTGGCTTTGAATTCCTTAGTATGTTAGATGCTTTTAAATGATATAATCAAATTTTTATGCATTGTGAGGACAAATTGTTTACTTCGTTTATGACAAATAAAGACATTTTTTGCTATAAAGTTATGCCATTTGGGTTGAAAATGCTGGGGCCACCTATCAACGTTTAATGAATTTGATGTTCAAAGATATGATCAGAAAGTCTTTGGAGGTTTATATCGACGATATATTGATAAAGAGTAAACATGGGGATATCCACATCCAGTATTTGAGCGATTGTTTTGGTATACTGAGAAAATATAGGATGAAATTGAATCCGATTAAGTGTGCGTTTTGTGTGAAAGAAGGCAAGTTCCTTGGCTTTATGGTGTCTGAAAGAGGAATTGAGATGAATCATGACAAGATAGCAGCTATCCAAGAAATTACCCCTCCGACGACTGTTAGGGAAGTTCAAAGGCTAACTGGGAGATTAGTCTCATTGAATCGCTTCATTTCGCGATCCGCAGAGAGAAGTTTGCCATTTTTTAAGATTTTGCGTAAGACGAATCTTTTGTATTGGGACAACGAATGTAGCAGGGCTTTTGAGAGTTTGAAGACTATCTGCGTAAACCACCGTTTATGTCTCCCCCATCGCCTGGGGAACCGTTGGGTTTATATTTGGCAGTGACGAAAGAGGCAGTAAGTGCAGCCTTAGTCAGACTTAACGGTAAGGAACATAAACTGATATATTATGTGAGCAGGAAATTGCAGAGAGCGGAATCCCGATATACAGACCTAGAGAAGTTCGTATTAGCTCTCATAGTCACATCGCGGAAATTAAGGCACTATTTTCAAGGACATCATATCGCAGTTTTGACAGATCAGCCTATCCGAAGTGTGTTATCAAAGATTGATGCCTCTGCAGACTAGCAAAGTGGAATATCGAGTTTGGGCAGTATCAAATAGAGTATATCTCCAGATGAGCATTAAATGCCCATGTGTTAGTGGATTTCATAGTAGAGATGACTCCGTCGGAAGAGTTGGGTATTCATGAGTATTGGGATGCTTTTGTAGATGGATCAGTCTCTGCCGGGCGAGCCGGTATCGGTGTATATTTTAAGGAAAGGAAGTCTGGTGAAGAACATGAATATGCTGTAAAGTTGCGCTTTCCCGCAACTAACAACGTCGTCGAATATGAAGCCTTGATATTTGGCATTAACTTAGCAGTGGAAATTGGAATCGTTCGTTTGCATGCTCATTCCGATTGGCAGTTAGTGGTGAACCAATTTGCATATACTTACGCCACCAACGGGAACCATTTGTGGAGGTATTTAGAAAAGTTGAAAGAGGCGGCTAAGAATCTTAAGACTTTCGTCCTTACATATATCCCAAGGGAGGAAAATACTGGTGCAGACGGTCTTGCAAAGTCGACGACAATTTTAGAACTCTCGGATGAGTCAAAGATAACAACTATGATCCACTACCAGCCCTCTATCAGCCCAGTGGAGAAGCAGACAACCGAGGTGGCTAATTTGGAACTTTCGAATGAGACGTGGTTTTATTGGATGCCGTAACCGACGAACCATCTTGGAAGGATGCTATCGTAAATTATCTAGTCAGGAGAGAATTGCCCACCGATGAAGGTGAGGCCCGAAGGACTATGCAAATGGCTACGAATTTTGTCTATGTAGATGAGAAACTGTATAAGAAAAATTTTGGAGGACCGTATCTTCGATGTTTGTCCCCAGTACATGCAAAAGACGTTATAGAAGAAGTTCACGCTGGGGACTGTGGTGATCATTCAGCAGGTCTATCCTTAGTGAATAAGGTTAAGAGGGACGGTTACTTTTGGCCAACGCTGATAAAAGATTGTGTGAATTTTGTTCGGACTTGTTCTGCTTGTCAGTTCCACTCAAATGTACATCATGTACCAAGAACTAGTATGAAACCTATGCCGACAACATGTCCTTTCGATACGTGGGGCATCGATATTTTAGGACCATTTCCGAAGGCACCTAGCCAAAAGAAATTATGTATTGTGGATGTGGAACATTTCTCTAAGTGGATAGAGGTTGAGGCTGTATCGCGAGTCCGAGAACATGAAGTTATCAGTTTCCTTTGGAGATATATCGTATGTTGATTCGGAATTCCCAGGATTTTGGTATCAAATAACGGAACGCAATTCGCTGGAAAGAGGGTTAATGAATGGTGTGAGAATTATGGTATTGAACATCGGTTTACTTCCGTGGCACACCCAGAAACGAACGGACTTACAGAGGTTATTAACCGTATTATCCTGCAACAGCTGAAAACACAAATAGGCGAATCCAAAGGCTCTTGGGTGGATGAATTGCATAACGTGATGTGGGCATATCGGACATCACCAAGGTCCACTACCGGATTCAGCCCTTTTTCTTTAGTATATGGCTCTGAAGCCGTGTCTCCGGTAGAAGTGACTATTTTATCAGAAAGAGTTATGGCTTATGATGAGGTACTGAATGAAGATATGAGAAAGTTGGACCTTCACTCTATTGACGATATCTGAGATAGAGCTGCAATACGAATGGAGGTATGTAAAAGACGGATGGCTAAAAAGCACGACAAAGGCGTTCGACCTATGTTGTTAAAGATTGGAGACTTGATTCTTAAGAAAGTGGAAGTCTCAAAACATGTTGGTAAGTTGGATCGAAAGTGGGAAGGACCGTACAGAGTAACGGCAGTAGTGAAGGAATGAACGTATAAGATCGCAAATATGAGCGGGGAGGAGCTGCCA
>RWGZ01001196.1:21574-75065 GCA_009725065.1 Utricularia reniformis | reverse complement strand
CGGGGGTGTCCAAATTACGAAAATACCCCCGACGCCATTTCAACCCGAAATCAAAGTAGAATATCGAAAATACCAGCGGGCACACCGATTGGACTCGGGGGTGTCCAAATTACGAAAATACCCCCGACGCCATTTCAACCCGAAATAAAATTAGAATACCTTGGGGAACGTGCCAAAAAGTTCCCGGGGTATGCGAATTACTAAAATATCACCGGGTAATATCAATATTGAAATGGCCGAGGGTCAAGTCCCGCTACACTAGGGACTCTTACGCACACTTAGAGTTATCGGGAAATATTATGCGCATTATTATTGAGCACCCCTACCTGCAGGGAATACCTAAGATTCAGGAATATTCTTATAATCTCGGAGGCAAATTTCTCGATTTGGATTATTCGGAGTTATATTTTTCTTGAAGAATGTGGCGAGAAATGAAAGTTAAAAGGAAGAGATGTTAAAATATTCAGAGTGTGATTCTTTGTCAAAAGCAAAGTGGAGAAATTAAAAGGAGAAGTTGAAAAGAAACGGAAGTTGTGTGAAAAGTTATTATTATTTCGGAGGCTAATTTCTCAAATGAGATTATTCAGAGTCGTATTTTTGTCCAAGTGTGACGAGAAGTTAAAAAGTAAATAAAGTAATTTCTTAGACATATTGGGGAATACAAAATACGGGGAGACTACAAAAGCGAAGAAACTATGATATTTGGAAGTTTATTTCTTCTGCTTCTTGGAACCCGAACCTTCACCAGCTTCGTTGGGACGTTTCTTCGCTAGCTTGATTGTCGGAGAGGGGGAATTAGTTCTTTTTTCTTTAATCTCCGCAGTGGTTAATTTCCTAGGAAGAAAACCTGCCATTGCAATCTCATGGCGTTCCCGAGCTCCTACCACACTTGCGGGAATATATATTGGAGGGTCGCGTTGACCCATCACCTCCTCATGATTGAGAAAATCCGCCACGAGGGGACCCACTGGCTACTGGTGGACACTCTTAAGTTTCAATCTCCTCTGAGTATAGTTGGCAGTGCAAATCCTCTTCTAGGTTGAACTGGAGCTCCCCGAACGGATGTTGCGGCAATCTAACTTCTCTACTGCAAGTACATGCTCAAATTTTCCAGAGAGACTAGGATCTAACCTCTCTTTCTCCTCAGGTGATAGGGATATGCCCAGAATCCTTTGTGTCTGGACACTCCCTCTAAGAAAATATCGGACGGACGATTTTGCGTTTGCTAGGGCTGCCAAATTGCGGAAAGTCGGGGAACGTACTGCGAACTCCAAAATCAACTTACGGAAGCAATCATTCAGATGACGTGGCAGCCTAGCAGCTTGAGCCCTGTGACCGTTTACAGTAGATTGGAGGGATTCGTTTTTTGATTTCAATTCATTGACCTCTTCCGTAGCCTTCTCGATAGCCTTTTTATCAGCTGCATTGGCGTCCTTGGCCTTCTTCAACTTTTCCTTGGTCTCAGTTTTGATCTCCTTCAGCTTCTCCTGAGCGTATTTCTCATTCACCTTGAGGGTGTCTATGGACTGCTCGAGGGCATGTCTCTTCCCGATATGATAGGCTTCGCACTCCGTCAATTCGCTGCGATGAGCTCGGGTTAAAGCTACGATCGCCTTGTTATGTTCCTCCCGGAGCGCTGCCATCTCTTGAGCATGTGTGTCCCGCTGATTTTGCATTAGCTTCTCTACGGCTTTCTTTGTCTACTCCCCTATTACATCCGGACAGTCGAGCTCCGAGTGTCTGAGCATACAGTATTCCACTACGGCAGCCGCGGTACCCAGCTCCATTAATGTCCACTGCATCTGAAAGGAAGCAAGAGTTATGAGTACAGATATATAAGATAGTGGGCAAACAGTTGTGATATTACCCGGGGATGTTTTCGGTATCGTGACACCCCGGGAGCTCGTCCGACGTGGCTAGATGGTATTTTCGGTATTCTCGTGTATTTACGTCATTCTATAGTTTTGGGGGTATTATCGCAATTTGGACTTCCCGGGCCTACATATTTGCATTTGACTAACGTTTCTAGCAGTCTCGGGCAAATTCGGCCGCAGACGGGGCCAAGGGTATTTTCGTAATTTGGCACCCGAGAAGCATGCCAGTAAGTTGTGGCAATATTTTTGGCTGTATATTCGACATCTAGAAGCAGTGAATTATTTTACGAGGTTCTCCGGTATTTTCTCATCGATATTTCCGGCTAATTCTCGATCGAGATGCATTTCCGAAGTTCTCTTGCGGAATGACATTTATTCTAATTGAATATTATTTAGGTACTTTGGGCTTAATACAGTGAAATTGGGCTCCTGATTCTGAAACATATTAATTGTGCTGGATTTCTCTATATATATGAGCCCCAAGGCAATGAAAAGGGATTCTGACCCTTTTTGTATCCCCGAATGCAAGACTTTCGCTCGAATTCGTTAAGGTACTCGCGTGATTTCTTTTTTCAGGCCCCACCCGTGAGTTTTCGCACCAAAACTCGCGGCCTGCTCCACGTGAGTTACTATTTGCGAGTTCTTGCTCGGAATCACTATTCGCGAGTTCTTGTTCGGGAGTTACTATTCGCGAGTTCTTGCTCAGAAGTTACTATTCACGAGTTCTTGTACGAAAACTCACGGCCAGCCCCCTCATTCGCGAGTTTTTGGCAGTTTCATCGTGACAGAGTGTTTCGATAGTTTTTCGAGCTGTTTTCATATGGAGTATTATTGTCACATCATTGTACTTGTATCCTTTGATTATTATAGTGGAAACCAAGGTAGAGCTTCACTCTCCAGAGGACGTAAGCTCACACATTGTGGGCCCAACCTCGTATATCGCTCGTGTCCTCACAACAAATAAATTTTGAGTAACTAAAAATTGACTGATCTAAAAATAAATACCCAAAATATTTTTAGACGAGATCAGTTTGGCATCTTCCGTGGGGACCCGAGATTTTATCCCGTTGAGAGCTTTATTGTTGAGTTTGGATTTCTGTTATCATGACTACTCGGAATTCTGATGAAGATGTTTTCGACGAAGAGATTGAGGTAGATCCTAATCCTCGGCGAACGATGGATTTGTTGCGTTACCGGGGGCTCAATCGTCAGTCCTAGAGGAGCCCCCTGCCCAAAATGTCACTGTTCGACCCTCCCGGAGCGGGTTTTCATCCGGAAGGGCACCTAGTTTTTATCCTCCTCAACGTCAGTATTTATCTAAATGTTATGATTTTGCGAGAGTTAGTCGATTTGCCGTCCATAATAACACCCGCCTTTCGCCACCTGCGCGCTCTTGATCTGCGGAACAAACAGAAACTGATGAAGAATTGGAAGAGCGAAGGCGTACTTTAATCGCTCAATTAGAGCAAGATGAGGCCCAAAGGAAAACCCGGAGCAACAATTTTACCCCGCAACCAGTGAATGATGAGGTGGAAGAGGAGGATACTGATCGTGTTCCGGAACCACGAGCAAATACTGCAACAACCGGAGAGTAGAACGATACTCTGCAAAAGATTGTGGAATTGATAGAACTAAAGTTTAAGGAGATGAGCGGGAAGATGGAACAAAACGAGGCTAGGATGAACCAATTGGATGCCAACCTGACTCTTGGCCAGGAAAGGAGACTAGTGTATGGGGAGCATACTTGGGATACTCATCAGACCTCAGCTTATGAGCTAGATTATATGGAGAACGAGAGGGCTAATGAGCCCACTAGCAATCGAGGAAAAGTTCTGCCGTCAATGGAAGTTTTGCAAAGTCCTTGGAACACATCTAACGCTCTATCGCCATTTTAAATGGCCATTATCGGTGCCACTCGTTCTGAGTTTATTGAAATGCCTAAGGATCTTCCACAGTATCGCGGGTCGACTGACCCACATGCTCATACATCGAATTTGGAGATTCATGTGAGTTTGATGAATTTCAGTCATGCGGACATGTGCTTCGTTTTTGCCGCTTCTCTTAAGGAATCAGCCCTCATATGGTTTAATAGGTTACCGAGGCACTCGAATGTTTCATATCAGGACTTTAAGGATCAATTCAATTCAGCTTTCGCGTCTTTCAATGAGCCAATAAAGTCTATTACTTCTTTAACCGCGTTGCGTTATGATTCTTAGGAAAGGTTATTGGGTTTTATTACCCGTTTTGAGGCCGAGTGCAGGAAGATACCTCGGATTACTTTAAGTGAGAAGGTTGGGGTGCTCCAGCTTATTCTAGCTGGACACCCGTTATGTAACTCTTTGAATAGGGATCCCCCGGAAAATATGGAGGATTTGGCGTTGAGATGTACACAATACATCCGAGAAGATGAAGCATTGCGAGATCACGGAGTGATAGAGATTCGGGCGTATGGGTCTCATAATATTGTTGCAAGTCGTGGGCTAGACAAGATTGTCCCGCCTTCAAAACCTAAGTTGAGAGTTTTTCCTACGTATAATTATGAACATATTTTTGCCATCATCGAGCAAAAGAAATGTGGATCTCTTCGTTATCCCCCTCCCTTGCAAGAACCAACACCGGGGACTTACGAATCTCAAGTGTTTTGTCGCTTTCATCGTAGTTTTGGACATGCAATAAATGATTGTCAGGAATTAATGTGTGAAGTCGAAAGGTTGCTAGAATTGGGTCAGCTCGATGAAATGATCAGTACTGTGGAGGCTCTGCCAGAATCTAAGCTGGGGAAGATTGATATAAGTGTCCCGGAGGGGACAACATCTAAGACCTCGAAAGCCGATGCCCCACGACCAAACACGAGAGGACGTGGGTACGGAGGACAGCATGGCCAACGTCAAGGAGGTGGCTAGAGGGGATTCTTTAACGGTGGTAGATAGAATTAGCGGGACGGAGGAAGAGGAAATCACTATCGTGGTCGCGGCAAAAATCAGCAGGGGTATAGATATGAAGCTTACTCACCAGCCCCTGCAAACCAGCAAGCACTACCACCTCCCTCTCCGGCTTGCCCCAACCCGAGCCAACCGATTTTGAACGTTGAGAATGCCCAACCAAGATGGGGTAATCTAGGCCCCAACATTATGACTATCGCCGGGGGAAGAAGAGTCGGTGATTAAAATCGTGCCCCGTAAACGCTCTTATCAGACACTGCACTAGAAAGGGTGATTTATGGAAGTCAACACAGTCCAATTAACAGACTTAGACAAAATGACAATCTCTTTTGGACATGAGGATTTATCTGGGGTTTTCTCCCCACAAGACGATGCATTGGTTGTCTCCCCTAGTATTGCCAACTGATCTCGTCTAAAAATGTTTTGGGTATTTATTTTTAGATCAGTCAATTTATGATTAATTCGTAAATTATATTGTTGTGGGGACACGAGCGATGTACGTGGTTGGGCCCACAATGTGTGGGCTTACGTCCTCGGGAGAGCGAAGCTCTACCTTGGTTTCCACTATAATAATCAATGAGAAACGAATACAACGATGTAATAACGATAATCCGAATGAAATCGACCCGAGAAACGATCAAATATACTCCAAGAAGCCAAATATGACGAAATGTCGCGAGAAGGGTTGTGTCAAGCCTGGTCGCGAGATTTGGCTCGAAATCTCGCGAGCCTGGACTAGCCGCGAGGTTTGGTCTGGTTTCTCGCGAGAAGGGCTAGTCGCGAGGTTTGGTGTGGTTTGGCCTGGTCGCGAGGTTGGGTGCGATTCCTCGCGAGTGTTGGCTGGTCGCGAGGTTTGGTGTGGTTTGGCCTGGTCGCGAGGTTTGGTGCGCTTCCTCGCGAGTCTGGGCTGGTCGGGAGGTTTGGTACGAAATCTCGTGAATAGTAATTGCAGTGTTGAAATCTCGCGATTTCGAATGAGAGTCTCGCCTTGGGAGATGCGAAAAGGATCCAACCTCCTCTCAATGCCTTAGGACCTCTATTTATAGAGAAATGTAGCCCAAAACACAAGCTTAGGCCCAAGAGTCCAATTTCATTAGATTAAGCCCAAGGCACCTCCACTAATATCCAATTAAATTAGAACAAATACCGTTCCGAAATATAACTTCGGAAATGCGTCTCGATCCAGAATTAGGCGAGGATATCGATGAGAAAATACCGGAGGACCCCGCAAAATAGTCCACTACTTCCAGATAGCGAATATGCGGCCACATAACATCATCGCACCTGACCGGTGCACTCCTGGGTGGCAAATTACGAAAATACCCCTGGCCCCGTCTGGGGCCGAAATGACCCGAAACATCTCAAAATGCTTACAGAGACTTTATATGGGGCCTAGCGGGCCAGAATTGTGAGAATACCACTTGAGAACGCCATCCGATAAAAATACCAAAAATACCGAAAATACCAATAAAAATGTCGGACGAGTCCCCGGGTATTGATAAGTGCAAGAAATATACCCGGGTAATATCANTGGAAGTCAACACAGTCCAATTAACAGACTTAGACAAAATGACAATCTCTTTTGGACATGAGGATTTATCTGGGGTTTTCTCCCCACAAGACGATGCATTGGTTGTCTCCCCTAGTATTGCCAACCATCCCGTTTCTCGAGTGTTGGTGGACACCGGAGCTTCTACCAATATTTTGACTCTTGCAGCCTTTGAGCAGATGGCATTGAAGGGAACCACCCAGCTCCAGCCCGTACATACAAAGTTGGTTGGTTTTAATAATAGTGTTGTTGCTGCTGAGGGATCTATTTTTCTGCCGGCAACCTTGGGTGATCCCGAAATATCAAGATCTTTGATGGTGGAATTTGTGGTGGTGGACCTCCCTATACTCCCCTATAATGCGATTCTTGGGAGATATTGTTTGAACCTATTTGGAGCTGTGGTATCTCAACCACATTTGATGATGAAGTTCCCAACACCGTTAGGGGTTGGGAAGATGAAGGGAGATCAAGAGCTGGCGCGCTCTTGTTATAATATGATGTGTAGAAGTGGTATGAACGGATCAAAAGCGAAGATACCCGTTTGAATTGTGGATTTCTCGTCTGATGAAGTTATTGATACAAATGATAGACCGTCTTTTAGGAAGTTTAAAGAGAACGATATGAAGATGGAGCTTTTGGGAATCAAGACAGTGCCATTATTCCCCGGTAATCTTGAAAAGACAGTGACGATCGGTTCCGAGTTGTCACCAGAGGTTGAGAAGGAGGTAATTTCTTTTTTGCAAAGTAACGTAGATNCGCACATTGTGGGCCCAACCTCGTATATCGCTCGTGTCCCCACATCAACATAATTTACGAATTAATCATAAATTGACTGATCTAAAAATAAATATCCAAAATATTTTTAGACGAGATCAAATATGATGTGTAGAAGTGGTATGATCGGATCAAAAGCGAAGATACCCGTTTGAATTGTGGATTTCTCGTCCGATGAAGTTATTGATACAAATGATGGACCGTCTTTTAGGAAGTTTAAAGAGAACGATATGAAGATGGAGCTTTTGGGAATCAAGACAGTGCCATTATTCCCCGGTAATCTTGAAAAGACAGTGACGATCGGTTCCGAGTTGTCACCAGAGGTTGAGAAGGAGGTAATTTCTTTTTTGCAAAGTAACGTAGATGTTTTTGCTTGGTCTTATCAGGATTATGTGGGGGTTGATCCCCAATTCTGTTCTCATAGACTCAATGTTAACCCATATGTGCGACCAGTTCATCAGAAGAACAGGAAATTTTCCCCTGAGAAAGAGAGGGTGATTGATGAGGAGGTGGAAAGTTTGTTGCAGGCAGGATTCATAGAGCCTGTTAGATATGCGGATTGGGTCACGAATCCAGTGGTGGTCCCAAAGTCGAATAATGGCTGGAGAGTTTGCATTGATTTTACTGATTTGAATGAAGCATGCCCAAAGGATCCTTATCCGCTGCTGGCCATTGACATGATGGTGGATGCGGTATGTGGCTTTGAATTCCTTAGTATGTTAGATGCTTTTAAAGGATACAATCAAATTTTTATGCATTGTGAGGACAAGTTGTTTACTTCATTTATGACAAGTAAAGACATTTTTTGCTATAGAGTTATGCCATTTGGGTTGAAAAATGCTGGGCCACCTATCAACGTTTAATGAATTCGATGTTCAAAGATATGATCTGAAAGTCTTTAGTTGTTTATATCGACGATATATTGATAAAGAGTAAACATGGGGATAACCACATCCAGTATTTGAATGATTGTTTTGGGGTACTGAAAAAGTATAGGATAAATTGAATCCGCTTAAGTGTGCGTTTTGTGTGAAAGGAGGCAAGTTCCTCGGCTTTATGGTACCTGAGAGAGGAATTGAGATGAATCCTGACAATATAACAGCTATCCAGGAAATGACCCCTCCAACGACTGTTAGGGAAGTTCAAAGGCTAACTGGGAGATTAGCCTTATTGAATCGCTTCATTTCGCGATCTACAGAGAGAAGTTTGCAATTTTTTAAGGTTTTGCGTAAGACGAATATTTTGTATTGGGACGACGAATGTGGCATGATTTTGAGAGTTTGAAATACTATCTGAGTAAACCACCGTTTATGTCTCCTCCATCACCGGGGGAAAAGTTAGGTTTATATTTGGCAGTGACAAAAGAGGCAGTGAGCGCCGCGTTAGTCAGACTTAGCGATAAGGAACATAGACCGATATATTATGTGAGCAGGAAATTGCAGGGAGCGGACTCCCAATATACAGACCTAGAGAAGTTCGTATTAGCTCTGATAGTCGCCTCACGGAAATTAAGACACTATTTCCAAGGACATCATATTGTAGTTTTGACAGATCAGCCCATCCGAAGCGTGTTATCAAAGATTGATGTCTCTGGCAGACTAGCAAAGTGGAATATCGAGCTAGGACATTATCAAATAGAGTATATCTCCAGGAGAGCATTAAAGGCCCAGGTGTTAGTGGATTTCATAGTGGAGATGACTCGGTCGGAAGAGTTGGGTATTCAGAAGTATTGGGATGCTTTTGTGGATAGATCAGTTTCTACCGGGCGAGCCGGTATAGGTGTTTATTTTAAGGAAAGGAAGTCTGGTTAAGAAAATGAATATGCTGTGAAGTTGCGCACTTTCCTGTGACTAACAACGTCGTCGAGTGCGAAGCCTTAATATTTCGCATTAATTTAGCAGTGGAAATTGGAATCGTTTTCTTTTGCATGCTCATTCCGATTCGCAGTTAGTGGTGAACCAATTCGCAGATACTTACGCCACAATTGGGAACCATTTATGGAGGTATTTAGAAAAGCTGAAAGAGGCGGCTAAAAATCATAAGATATTCACGCTTACCTATATCCAAAGGGAGGAAAACACTCGTGCAGACGGTCTTGCAAATTCGGTGACAATTTTAGAACTCTCGGATGAATCAAAGATAACAACTATGATCCACTACCAGCCCTCTATCAGTCCTGCGGAGAAACAGACAGCCGAGGTGGCTAATTTGGATCTTTCGAATGAGACGTGGTTTCCATTGGATGCCGGTATCGACGAGCCATCGTGGAAGGATGCTATCGTAAATTATCTAGTCAGGAGAGAATTGCCCACCGACGAAGGTGAGGCTCGAAGGACTATGCAAAGAGCTACGAATTTTGTCTATGTGGATGATAAGCTGTATAAGAAGAATTTCGGAGGCCCATATCTTCGATGTTTGTCCCCAGTACAGGCAAAGGCCGTTATAGAAGAAGTTCACGCTGGGGACTGTGGTGATCATTCAGTAGGTTGATCCTTAGCACATAAGGTTAAGAGGGCCGGTTATTTTTGGCCAACGCTGGTAAAAGATTGTGTGAATTTTGTTCGGACTTGTTCTACTTGTCAGTTCCACTCGAATGTGCATCATGTACCAAGAGCTAGTATGAAGCCTCTGCCTACAACATGTCCTTTCGATACGTGGGGCATCGATATTTTAGTACCATTTCTGAAGGCACCTAGCCAAAAGAAATTCTGTATTTTGGCTGTGAAATATTTTTCTAAGTGTATAGAGGTTGAGGCTATATCGCGAGTTCCGGAATAGGAAGTTATCAGTTTCCTTTGAAGATATATTGTATGTCGATTCGGAATTCCCAGGATTTTGGTATCAGATAACGGAACGCAATTTGCTGGAAAGAGGGTTAATGAATGGTGTGAGAATTATGGAATTGAACAGCGGTTTACCTCCGTGGCACACCCAGAAACAAACGGACTTACAGACGTTATTAACCGCATTATCCTGCAACAGCTGAAAACACGAATAGATGAATCCAAAGATTCTTGGGTGGATGAATTGCATAATGTGATGTGGGCATATCGGACATCACCGAGGTCCACTACCGGATTCAACCCCTTCTCTTTAGTATATGGCTCTGACGCCGTGTCTCCGGTAGAAGTGACTATTTTATCAGAAATATCGCTTATGATGAGGTGTTGAATGAAGATATGAGAAAGTTGGACCTTCACTGTATTGATGATATCCGTGATAGAGCTGCAATACGAATGGAGATATGTCAAAGACTGATGGCTAAGAAGCACGACAAAGGCGTTCGACCTATGTTGTTAAAAGTTGGAGACTTGATTCTTAAGAAAGTGGAAGTCTCGAAGCATGTTGGCAAGTTGGATTGAAAGTTTGAAGGACCGTACAGAGTAACGGCCGTAGTGAAGGAAGGAACGTACAAAATCGCAAATATGAGCGGGAAGGAGCTGCCACGGACTTGGCATATTTCCAATTTGCACAAGTATTATGTATAGACGTGACTCATTGATCTTTTTGAAAATAAAAATTTCCCTCTTTTTTGTGGTCATATTCTAATTCTTTAAGTATCTTTTTTGACGACATGACTTCAATCGACTATGGGACTGGTAAGGTGGGAGTAGGTCCATTACATTTTAGTACGAAGGAGCATGGAGTAAATTAAATAGGGTAGATTAGAAATGCAATGTACCACCTGTCTTGTAGTCGATTATTTTCAAATTCGTCAAATTAGATACTGCTTCAAAATATTTTGAACATGATGAGTCTTCCTGTCCGCGGCAGAACCGTCTATAAATAATTACTGTTGGAATATGTTAAGAGGCCTGTTTGTTGTGATGTAGCCGGCTTAGAATCGAGCATATTTTTGTGGCAAATTAGGGTGCAAGTATATACCTTACTCCTCCAAGACATGCGACCCTCGTCGGAGGCTGGTCCATTTCTGCATGGCACCATCTTATGGACGGGCCGAATGACGCTGTCTTATGGATTGGTCGAGAGTGCGATGGCACCGTCTTATGGACGGGCCGAGTAAGTGGTGACGCCGTCTTATTGAAGGGTCGAGAATGTGGTGGCGCCGTCTTATGGACGGGCCGAGTAAGTGGTGACGCTGTATTATGGATGGGTCGAGAATGTGGTGGCGCCGTTTTATGGACGGGCTGAGTAGTAGGTGACATCGTTATATGAACGGGTCGAGGTAATTTTATAGCCCCGGGCGCAAGTATATACCATCTGCGAAAATGGGATGGCCCCGGGTGCAAGTATATACCGGTGGCGAAGATATATTAATAAAGGTAGAGCAACCTCAAGTTCAAATACCTACTCATTTTAAAGGGGCTTTCACTTAGGGCTTATCGCGGATCCATTCAAGCCCCGCTACATTGGGGACTCTTATGCGCACTTGGAGTTGGTAGAAGATATTATGATTATTTTGTGAGATATCTATGACTCGAGGAACACCAGTATATTATCTACCTATGATCAAATTTTGTATAAAGGTCTATTATCTTGGGGGAGCTAATTTCGGATTATCTAAGTACACGGAGCTATACCCCCTTCGATGAGCGTTGCGAGAAATTAAAATTGAAAAGAAGAGAAGATGGATTATTCGGGATTATATGATTATCAAATTGCAGTGAGAAATTGAGAGGAAAACAAAATCAAATTTTATATACACTTGGGGAATACAAAATGCGGAGAAAGCACAAAAGTGAAGAAAACATATGTGGAAGTTTATTTCTTCTTCTTCCTGGAACTCGAACCTTCACCAGGTCCGCTAGGGCGCTTCCTTACCAGCTTAATAGTCGATGAGGGAGGATCAGTCTCTTTTCCTGTAGTTCCCGCAACGGTCAACTTGTCGGGAACAAAACTCGCCATCTCAACCTCATGGCGTTCCCGAGCTCCGGTCACACTAGCAGGAAAGTATAATGGAGGGTCGCGTTGACCCATCACCTCCTCATCTTTAAGAAGATCTCCCGGTTCCGGGAATAATGCGGCCAATCTTCGAAATGCATCCGGTGATGGGCCCTCTTCGGTTTCAATCTCCTCCGAATATAGCTGTTGGTGCAAGTCCTCCTCCAAATTGAACTGGAGCACGCCGAACGGATCCCCCGAGCAATCTAATCTGTCCTCCGCTGACACAGGCTGGAACTTCCCGAATAGACTGGGATCGAGCCTTCCTCTCTCTTCGGGGGTTAGGGATATGCCCAAGATTCTCTGAGTCTGGACACTCCCTCTAAAGAAATAAATAGCAGACGACGTCGCATTAGCTAGGGCTCCCAGGTTTGGGAAAGTCGGGGAGTGCACTGTATACTCCCATATCAGTTTCCGGAAGCAGTCGTTGATCTGGGACGGCAACCTAGCAGCTCGAGCCCGAAGACGGTCTACGGTAGACTGGAGGGACTCATTCTTTCATTTCAACTATTTATTCTCCTCCAGGGCCTTCCCGAGGGCCTTCTTATCAGTAGTATTGACATCTTTGGCCTTCTTTAGCTTTTCTTCGGTCTCAGCTTGGACTTCCCTCAGCTTGTCCTGAGCTTATTTCTCGTTCGTCTTGAGGGTATCTGTGGACTGCTCGAGGGCATGCCTTTTCCCAATGTGAAATGCTGCACACTCCGTCAACTCGCTACGATGAGCCCGGTTAAGAGCTTTGATCGCTTTGTTGTGTTCTACCCGGAGCGGTGCCATGTATTGGGCATGCTTTTCCCGCTGATTCTGAATTAGCTTTTCTGAGGCTTTCTTCGTCTGCTCCCCGATTATGTCTGGAATGTCGAGCTCCGAATGATTAAGCATATAGTATTCCCTTATCGCGGCTGCGGTGCTCATCTCCACAACCGTCCGCTCCATCTGAAAGAAAAGCAAAATCCATGAAAAAACAATATATGGGTGAAACAAAGAGCAAGTAACAATGATCGATGTGATTTGCAAACCTCTAACATCATGCGACGCGCTGTCGCAAATTGGCTCATCAACTAACTGAAGTCGGTAAACACCGTGTGGTCATCTCGTCCACGCGGTGGCAACGACTTATTCCTGTCGAAATACGTCAAGGCCGGTCTATTGGAAAAGCTATCACCTCTCGGGATCCGAGCGGTGACTCCGTCTTTTATTAGTACGAGGCCTGCCTGATGTCCCATCTCGAGCCATTCCTTCACTACATGTTTCGGTATATCTCTTATGCGGAAGGCTTCGACGAACTCGGCGGTTAACCCACTCTTTCTAATGGGTTCCGTAATCTCCAAAATGGTGGGGCCCTCCACCGGTCTTTTCCCTTTATTCGAAGAAGATTCTTGATTTATTCTTTCCTCCGGATGGGTCTTCTGAACAACCTCCTCCACCAGCGGGTCTATCGGTTGACCCTCACTTATTTCGCCCTCCTCGTCATCTCCGACGACGTCCACTAGTGTCTCAACGAAGTCATACATCCCTTCGTCGGGGGAGAACTCTCTAGTGCCGAGACACAGGAATTAAATCTTCAGGCTCTCGGTGGCCTCTGTAGCAGGCTCATTTCTTGCGGGCTAGGGATTCTCAGTTGCCGGAGCAGGTGGTGTTGGAGTAACCGGTCAGGCCTCTTCTGCTTGCGGCACCGTTTCTTGCAACCTTTGTGCCAACTCGGCCGCGGCAGTGCGGTTCTGAGATCTTGGCGCCATCTCGAAAATAAACTCATCTTTCTCCGTAACAAGAGTACGGAGTGATCTTAGCTTATCACCTAATCTCGATCGATCTCCAGGGGGAGCCATTATTTTATTTGCAAAATAAACAAGTCGCGTGAGAAGTGAGGTTAGAAAGATTATAGAACATATATACGTTGGTTTTAGGAAGGTTTGCTTATCGAGGGAGAGGTGTTGAGATGGTTTAAGTGTTAATGCATGGTCCAGATACCTAATAGCCCCCTACTAAAATGGGTAGGGGCTGGGAGAATGTTGGAGGGGACCAAGATCGGGGCATAGAATAGCATCTTCCAGTCAGTACCATCCGATGTAGCGCACGCGACAAGTATCCTCTCCAAAGCCTTAGGAGTAATGGATCGCGGGATAGGATAGTAGGACTCCGGAAAGAAAGGTTCCCCCTCAATTGGGAACCTCCAGGGAAGGCTAAGCGCATATAATCTAGTGGAACCCACACAAGTGACAAAAAAGAAATGTCTCTTCCAGTCATGATTCGATTGAGGAGTAGAGAATGGAAAAGAGTTTTTCTTGTGCCTCAGACGAAAAAAGATGCAACCCTGAGCACCATAATGGATAGGGTACTGATTTGGAAGACTTGGACGAAGTTATCAACGGTTATCGAAATCCCGTTGGTCTCCATGAAAAAGATGAAGGCGACCACCAAAGATATTGAGTTTGGGTTCAGCTGGAAGAGATGGATGTTTAAACAAGTTAAGAGTGTGGCAATGAACTGGTGAAGTGGAAAGCGGAGACCGCACTCTAGATACTCAAGACAAACGGCGTGAGTGCCAGCCGGTGGACGTAGGATCCGATCAGAAGGACCTGGCTGGTATAGAACACAATCGGAAGGGAGGTGGTAATTTTCCATGAGAGATTTCCACTTCCGGGGATGCATGGTATAGGGCTGGTCAAAAGATTTTAAGGCCTTGATAGCAGAACTCTGAGGACCTATCGTATTCTCAAGATGTGCGATTCGATCGAAGAAATGTGTATAAGGTTTTGTAATGGGGGAACGAAAAGATGACAGACTTGAATTGGAGCTCCCCGAGCCGGATGAGGAGTCCGAGGAATGGGATGACGAGGCATCGGAGTTCGAGGAATGGGCAGAGTCGGAAGACATGATGTGAAGTTCTCGAAATTAAGATTTTTCCAATTTTTATTATTTTTTCCTGATTTTATTAAGTGTCTCGCGAGTTTTCGTACCAAAAGTCGCGAGAGGTACTGTGCAGCCTATGCAGTCTCGAGTTTTCGTTCAGGTGTTAAGTTCACTATGTCACTTGTTCAGTCGCGAGAATTCGTTCCAAAAGTCGCGAATGGCACTGTGCAATGCGAGTAGTCGCGAGAATTCGTTCGAAAAGTCGCGAGAAGGGTATGTTTCCGCGAATTAGTACTGTAACAGGGGGGCCGACCTGGTATTTATAGGGCCGGACCCTCGTGTCGGAAAAATCCCGAGATTTTCGCCCGACCTCGGAATATGACTTTCTTAGTGTCAAAACGATCGCGTATGCGAAGGATTTTCAACCCTACTCATGGTTTTTCCGGAAAAATTCCTGAGCAAGTATCGACTTTCGGGACGAACTAATATGCTATGGTTTACGACTCATAATCTGAATCTGAAAACCAGGGGACTATTGATATTACCCGGGGATTTTTTCGGTATCGTGACACCCCGGGAGCTCGTCCGACGTGGCTAGATGGTATTTTCGGTATTTTTGGTATTCTCGTGTATTTACGTCATTCTATAGTTTTTTGGGTATTCTCGTAATTTGGACTTCCCGGGCCTACATATTTGCATTTGACTAACGTTTCTAGCAGTCTCGGGCAAATTCGACACTAGACGGGGCCAAGGGTATTTTCGTAATTTGGAACCCGAGAAGCATGCCGGTAAGATGTGGCGATATTTTTGGTTGTATATTCGACATCTGGAAGCAGTGAATTATTTTACGAGGTTCTCCGGTATTTTCTCATCGATATTTCTGGCTAATTCTCGATTGTGATGCATTTCCGAAGTTCTATTGCGGAATGGCATTTATTTCAATTTGATTGAATATTATTTAGGTACTTTGGGCTAGTGAAATTGGGCTCCTTGCCTGAAACTTATTAATTGGGCTTGATTTCTCTATAAATATGAGCCCCAATGCACTGGAAAAGGATTCTAACTTTTTTTGTACCTCCGAAGGCAAGGTTCTGGCTCGAATTCGTTAGGGTACTCGCGAGATTTCGTTTTTCAGCCCCCACCCGCGAGTTTTCGCACCAAAACTCGCGGCCAGCTCCACGTAAGACACTTTTCGCGAGTTCTTGCTAGGAATCACTATTCGCGAGTTTTTGTTCAGGAGTAACTATTCGTGAGTTCTTGCTCGGAATCACTATTCGCGAGTTCTTGTTCAGGAGTTACTATTCGCGAGTTCTTGTACTGTTTCCGAGTTCTTGTTTAAATAACACTATTTGCGAGTTTTCGTACGAAAACTCGTGGCCAACCCCTTCATTCGCGAGAATTCGGCAGTTTCATCGTGGCAGAGCATATTTGAACGTTTTTCGTACCATTTTCACTCAGATTACCGTGGCTTTTATTCAATGTAATTGTACCTCTTGATTATTATAGTGAAAACCAAGGTAGAGCTTCGCTCTCTCGAGGACGTAAGCTCACACATTGTGGGTCCAACCTCGTATATCGCTTGTCCCCATAACAATTAAATTTCGAGTAATCATGTACGATCCATGTACCAATAAACAGTTCAACAAGTTTTCATGAACTTCCTTAGTCTCCGAGTCTTGAACCTTAAACCACCAAAGTAACCGATATGACGTATGGAATATGCACGATAGCTATATAGACTCTTCACAAATGGATAACCGGAAAACCCCGTTGATAACTCAAAACAAGAAAACCCACATCATTAATTTCAGTCTTTCACACGTTCTATCATCCCGATCAAACTGAGTGCATATTGAGTAAGCTCCTCCATACTCATGGTGTCTTTCTTCAGGTCATGTTAAACAGTTATTAGGGAGAGTGGCTGTGTGTTATCGGGTTGAATATTCAAGTCAACTCCCTCGACCTCGGTCTCTGGCATTCTTTCCACCACACTACCCAGCTCATCAAACTAATCGTGCATCAAAACCAATTTATATCGGACACCGATTTTCGACACCCACATTAGCTTGTCCGAAACTGTGATGAAAAGGACAAAATATGATAAAACTTATGAGTCCCCGGTGTCGGTTCTTATAATACGGGATCCTTCTCTCTTGTGTTAAACCATGGCGAGAAATATACTAGAACTGAATAAATACACTTGCAATTGAATACCAACAAGATTTGCGTGCTAAACTTCGGCAGCGACACATTCGATCGATCACACGAATTGCAACAATGTCGAGTGTACTTGTTAGGCCAAGCTCTTCCATATTCTACGGTGGATCCTCCAGATATTGCAACGATCAACTCTTCCCTTGTCGTCCATAACCTCTTATTTTACTACGAACCTTACTTCTTAGATTAATGATGTCGAAAAATAGTATAAATATTCCTTCAAAAATTCACACATCGGATCCAATGGTTGGACTAGGATCGAAACTAGGATCGTGGTCATATAATTGCTATTGACAACGTCACATATCCTTGAGAACCAANGTGTCAAAACGATCGCGTATGCGAAGGATTTTCAACCCTACTCATGGTTTTTCCGGAAAAATTCCTGAGCAAGTATCGACTTTCGGGACGAACTAATATGCTATGGTTTACGACTCATAATCTGAATCTGAAAACCAGGGGACTATTGATATTACCCGGGGATTTTTTCGGTATCGTGACACCCCGGGAGCTCGTCCGACGTGGCTAGATGGTATTTTCGGTATTCTTGGTATTCTCGTGTATTTACGTCATTCTATAGTTTTTTGGGTATTCTCATAATTTGGACTTCCGGGGCCTACATATTTGCATTTGACTAACGTTTCTAGCAGTCTCGGGCAAATTCGACACTAGACGGGGCCAAGGGTATTTTCGTAATTTGGAACCCGAGAAGCATGCCGGTAAGATGTGGCGATATTTTTGGTTGTATATTCGACATCTGGAAGCAGTGAATTATTTTACGAGGTTCTCCGGTATTTTCTCATCGATATTTCCGGCTAATTCTCGATCGAGATGCATTTCCGAAGTTCTCTTGTGGAATGGCATTTATTCTAATTGAATTGAATATTATTTAGGTACTTTGTGCTTAATCCATTAAAATTGGGCTTGTGGGCCTGAAACTTATTAATTGGACTGGATTTCCCTATAAATATGAGCCCCAATGCACTTAAATGTGATTCTAACCCTTTTTGTACCTCCGAAGGCAAGACTTTGGCTCGAATTCGTTAAGGTACTGGCGAGATTTCGTTTTTCTGCCCCCACCCGTGAGTTTTCGCACCAATACTCGTGGCCAGCTCCACGTGAGTTACTATTCGCGAGTTCTTGCTCGGAATTACTATTCGCGAGTTCTTGTTCGGGAGTTACTATTGGTGAGTTCTTGCTCGGAATCACTATTCGCGAGTTCTTGCTCGGAAGTTACTATTCACGAGTTCTTGTACGAAAACTCGCGGACAGCCCCCTCATCGCGAGTTTTTGGCAGTTTCATCGTGACGGAGTGTTTTCATTAGTTTTTCGAGCCGTTTTCATCTGGAGTATTATTGTCACATCATTGTACTTGTATCCTTTGATAATTATAGTGGAAACCAAGGTAGAGCTTCGCTCTCCGAGAATGTAAGCTCACACATTGTGGGCCCAACCTCATATATCGCTCGTGTCCTCACAACAATTAAATTTGGAGTAACTAAAAATTGACTCATCTAAAAATAAATACCCAAAATATTTTTAGACTATATCAAGTTGAAAAGAGGCAACGGTTAATGCCATTACGAACCTCTGCCCCTACACGACATACCGTTGCAGCCTGGCCATCAACCAACTAAAGTCCATAAAGACTGTGTGGTCATCCCGACCACGCGGCAACATCTGCGGGTTCAAGTCAAAATATGATAAGGCCGGCCGGTTCGACACCCTGTCACCCGTCGAGATCTGAGTGGTGACTCCATCTTTTATCAGTACGAAACCGGCCTGGCGCCCCATCTCGAGCCATTCCTTCACTGTAAGCATCCGGATATCCCTTTATGCGGAAGGCATCGAGGAATTCGGCGGTTAACCCACTTTTCTTAAGAGGTTCCGCAATCTCCAAAACGGTGGGGCCCTCCACCGGCCTTTTCCCCTTATCCAATTGAGCTTCTGGGTTTATCACTCCCTCTGGACCGGTTTCCTGCACCACCTCCTCCACCATCGGGTCTATTGGCTGACCCCCGCTTATTTCGCCTTCCTCGTCTTCCCCGATCACGTCGACTAGCGTCTTGGCGAAATCATACATACTATCGTCAGGAGTAAATTCTCCAGCAGTAAGCTCCAATCGCCGGGACATAGGAATTAGGTCTTCGAGACTCTCGGGGGCCTCTGCAGTCGGCTCAGTCTCTACCTGCTCGAGATTTTCCATTATTGTAGCAGGTTGCGGGAGAGTGACAAGCCTGACTTCATTAGTTGGTGGCTCCGTCTCTTGTGTACTTAGGGCCAGCTCGGCCGTGGCAGTGCTGTTCCGAGCCCCCGACGCCATCTCGAATATTAACTCATCATCTCCGCAACTAGAGCACGAAGCGATCTCAACCTGTCACCCAACTTTGAGTGGTCTTCAGCTGGAGCCATTATTTTGTCTGCAAAACAAATAAGTCGCGTAAGCTATACTGTGTAAGGGTTAAGAAATGAGTATGTGTTGAATTTAAAAGGATTTTTTCTATTTAAGAAAATCTATTGAGATGGTTCAGGTATGAATGCGTGCACCAGATACCTAATAGTTCCCTACTAAAATGCGTAGGGACTGGAAGAAGACCAAAAGCAACCAGGATTTGGGCATAGAATAAGTTCTTCGCGGTCCAGTCAGCATCATCCGATCTGGCGCAAATGAAAAGCACCTTCTTTAAAGGTCTTGGAATAGTTGCCCGAGGAATGGAATAGTAGGTTTCAGGAAAGAGTGGTTCCCCTGCGATAGGGAACCGTCAAGGAAGGCTGAGTGGAGATAGTCTCAGTGCACTGAAATGGGGTCTGACCCTTTTTTGAATCTCCCAAGGCAAGATTTTCGCTCGAATTCGCGAGACTTCGTTTTTCAGCCACTATTCGCGAGATTTCGTACCAAATCTCGCGAACACACCGCTTGTGCCACTATTCGCGACATTTCACACCAAATCTCGCGACCAGGCCGTTTGTGCCACTATTCGCGAGACTTCGCACCAAAATATCGCAACTACACCGCTTGTGCCACTATTCGCGAGACTTCGCACCCAATCTCGCCACAACCATATAAGATTTTTTATTCTGATTTACTCTTCGCGAGACTTTGTTGGAATAGTGCCATTCGCGAGTTTCGTGCGAAAACTCGCGGCTGCCCTCTCACTAGCGAGTTTTGGGTAGATTAGTCGGAACGGAGCGTTCTCGATCATTTTACGGACCGTTCTCATCTATATTGTTGTTATCACATCATTGTAATTGTATTCTCCGAATATTATAGTGAAAACCAAGGTAGAGCTTTGCTCTCCCGAGGACGTAAGCTCACACATTGTGGGCCCAACCTCGTATATCACTCGTATCCCCACATAAATTGAACTCCGAATAATTAAAAAATTGACTGACCTAAAAATAAATACCCAAAATATTTTTAGACTAAATCAGTTTGGCGCCGTCCGTGGGGACCCGAGATTCTTATCCCATTGAGAGCTCTATTGCTGAGTTTGGATTTCTATTATCATGACTACTCGGAATTCAGATGAAGATATTTTTGATGAAGAAATTGAGGCGGATCCTATTCCTCAAATTAATAATGATTTTGTTGTGTTACCGGGGGCTCGGTTGTCAGTTCTGGAGGAGCCCCCTGCTCCAAATGTAACTATTCGGCCCTCCCGGAGCGGGTTTTCATCCGGAAGGGCAGCAAGTTTTTATCCTCGATCACGCGAATGTTTATCCAAGTGTTATGAATTCGCAAGAATTAGCCGAGTTGCGGTCCGTTATAATGCCCACCTTTCGCCACCTGCACGCTCTAGATCTGCGGATCAGACAGAAACATATGAGGATTTGGAAGAGCGAAGGCGTACTTTAATCGCTCAATTAGAGCAAATTGAGGCTCAAAGAAGAGCCCGGAGGAACAATGTTACCCCGGAACCTGTTAATGATGTGGCCTCAGAGGAATATATTGATCGTGTTGCGGAGCCGCGAGCAAATACTGCAGCAACCGGAGAGCAAAGCAATACTCTACAAAAGATCGGAGAATTGATAGAGTCAAAGTTTAAGGAGATGAGTGGGAAGATGGAACAAAACGAGGCCAGGATGAATAATTTGGAGGCCAACCTGGCTCGTGGCCAGGAAAGGAGACGAGTGTACGGGGAGCATACCCGGGATACTCATCAGACCTCAGCTTACGAGGGAGATTATACTGAGAATGAGAGGGCTAATGAGCCCATCGGTAATCGAGGAAAGGTGTTACCATCTTTGGAAGTTTTGCAAAGTCTGTGGAACACTTCAAATGCCTTATCTCCTTTTTCCACGGTGATTATTGGAACTACTTGCTCCGAGTTTATTGAGATGCCTAAGGATCTCCCACAGTATCGCGGGTCGACTGACCCACATGCTCACACGTTGAATTTTGAGATTCATGTGGGTTTGATGAATTTCAGTGATGCGGCCATGTGTTTCGTTTTTGCCTCTTCTCTTAAAGAATCATCCCTCCGATGGTTTAATCAGTTACCGATGCGTTCGATTGTTTCATATCAGGACTTTAAGGATCAATTCTATTCAGCTTTCGCTCCTTTCAATACGCCAATAAAGTCCATTACTTCTTTGACCGCGTTGCGGTATGATTCTTCGGAAAGAATATTGGGTTTTATTACCCGTTTTGAGGCCGAGTGTAGGAAGATACCTCGGATTACTGTGAGTGAGAAGGTTGGGGTGCTCCAGCTTATTCTAGCTGGGCACCCGTTGTGTAATTCTTTGAATAGAGACCCCCCGGAAAGTATGGAGGATTTGGCTTTGAGATGTACGCAGTACATCCAAGAAGATGAAGGTTTGCGAGATCATGGAGTAATCGAAGTACGGGCATATGGTTTCCACAATATTGTTGCAAGTCGCGGGCCGGACAAGATTGTCCCACACGCAAAACCGAAGTTGAGAGTGTTTCCCACATACAATTATGAGCAGATATTTGCGATTGTCGAGCAAAAGAAGGCAGGTTCACTTCGTTATCCTCCTCCTTTGCATGAACCAACACCGGGGACTTACGAGTCCCAAGTATTTTGTCGTTTCCATCGGAGTTTTGGGCACGCAACCAATGATTGTCGGGAGTTAATGTCTGAGGTAGAAAGATTGTTAGAATTGGGTCAGCTTGATGAACTAATCAGTACTGTGGAGGCTCTACCCGAGTCTAAGCTGGGAAAAATTGATATAAGTGTCCCGGAGGGGACGGCACCTAAACCCCCAAGGGACGACGCGCCACGGCCAAATGTAAGAGGACGTGGATATGGAGGACAGCGTGGCTAGCGTCAAGGAGGTGGCCAGAGAGGATTCTTTAACGGTTGTAGACAAAATCAGAGAGGTGGAACAAGAGAAAACAACTATCGTGGCCGTGGCATGAATGAGACGCAAAAGAAATCAGCAGGGGTACAGATATAAGGCTTACCCACCAGCCCCGGCGAATCAGCAAGCATTACCTCCTCCTCCGGTTGACCCCAACCAGGATCAACCTATTTTGAATGTTGAAAATGCCCAACTAAGATGGGGTAATCTGGTCCCCAACATTATGACTATCGCGGGAGGAAAAAGTGTCGGCGATTCGAATCGCGCCGGTAAACGTTCTTTTCAGGTACTACCCCAACAGGGGCGATTCATGGAAGTTAACACGGTCCAGTTGACGGATTTGGACAAGATGACGATCTCTTTCAGACCTGAGGATTTATCTAGGGTTTTCTCCCCACAAGATGATGCATTGGTTGTCTCGCCTATTATTGCGAATCATCCGGTTTCTCAAGTGTTAGTCGACACCGGGGCTGCTACCAACATACTGACTCTTGCGGCTTTTGAGCAGATGGCATTGAAAGGAACCACCCAACTCCAGCCTGTGCACACAAAGTTAGTTGATTTTAATAATATCGTTGTTGCGGCTGAGGGATCTGTTTTTCTGCCGGTGACTTTGGGCGATCCCGAAATATAAAGAACTTTGATGGTGGAGTTTGTGGTGGTGGATCTCCCTATACTCCCTTATAATACTCCCAAGAGCTAGTATGAAACCTTTACCGACAACATGCCCTTTCGATATGTGGGGCATCGATATTTTAGGACCATTTCCGAAGGCACCTAGCCAAAAGAAGTTATGCATCGTGGTTGTGGAGCATTTCTCTAAGTGGATAGAGGTTGAAGCTGTATCACGCAATCGGGAACATTAAGTTATCAGTTTCCTTTAGAGGTACATGGTGTGCCGATTCGGAATTCCCCGGATCTTGGTGTCAGATAAAGAAACGCAATTTGCGGTAAGAGGGTTAATGAATGGTGTGAGAGTTATGGAATTGAACAGCGGTTTACCTCCGTGGCACACCCAGAAACAAACGGGCTTATAGAGGTTATTAACCGTATTATCCTGCAACAGTTGAAAACACGAATAGATGAATCCAAAGGTTCTTGGGTGGATGAATTGCATAATGTGATGTGGGCATATCGGACATCACCGAGGTCCACTACCGGATTCAGTCCCTTCTCTTTAGTATATGGCTCTGAGGCCGTGTCTCCGGTGGAAGTGACTATTTATCAGAAAGAGTTATCGCTTATGACGAGGTGTTGAACGAGGATATGAGAAAGTTGGACCTTCACTGTATTGATGATGTCCGTGATAGAGCCGCAATACGAATGGAGGTATGTAAAAGGCGGATGGCTAAGAAGCACGATAAAGGCGTTCGACCTATGTTGTTAAAAGTTGGAGACTTGATTCTTAAGAAAGTGGAAGTCTCAAAGCATGTTGGCAAGTTGGATCGAAAGTGGGAAGGACCGTACAGAGTAACAGCCGTAGTGAAGGAAGGAACGTACAAAATCGCAAATATGAGCGGGGAGGAGCTGCCACGGACTTGGCATATTTCCAATTTGCGCAAGTATTATGTATAGATGTGACTCATCGATCTTTTTGAAAATAAAAATTTCCCCTCTTTTTTGTGGTCATATTCTAATTTTTTAAGTATCTTTTTTGACGACATGAATTCAATCGACTAGGGGACTGGTAAGGTAGGAGTAGGTCCATTGCGTTTTAGTACGAAGGAGGATGGAATAAATTAAATAAGTTAGATTAGAAACGCAATGTACCACCTGTCTTATAGTCGATCATTTTCAAACTCGTCAAATTGAATACTGTGTCAAAATATTTTGAACGTGATGAGTCTTCCTGTCCGCGGCAGAACCGTCTGTACATAATGACTGTTGGAATATGTTAAGAGGCCTGTTTGTTGTGAAGTATATTTCCATGGCAAATCAGGGTGCAAGTATATACCTGACTCTTCCATGACACGCCGACGAGGGTCACGCCCTCGCCGGAGGCTGGTCCATTTCCGGATGGTACCGTCTTATGGACGGGCCGAATGACACCGTTTTATGAACGGGTCGAGAGTACGATGGCACCGTCTTATGGACGGGCCGAATGACACCGTTTTATGAACGGGTCGACTGTACGATGGCGCCGTCTTATGGACGGGCCGAGTAAGTGTGATGGTCCCGCGTGCAAGTATATACCGGCGGCGAGAGTGTGGTGGCCCCGGTTGTAAGTATATACCGGCGGCGAGTGTGTGATGGCCCCCGGGTGTAAGTGTATACCGGTGGCAAATATATATTGGTGAAGGTAGAGCGGTGGACTTATTTTAGGTATCTACTCATTTCAAAGAGGCGTTCGCTTTAGAGTTATTGCAAACCTATACAAGCCCCGCTACACTGGGGACTTTTACGCATCATTGTTACTATTATTATATGTGTATTATCGAGCATCATTATCGGAGATTCATATATATTCTTATTGTCTCGGAAGTGTATTTCTCGAATTGAATTAGTCGGATCTATATATTTCTCGAAGAATGTAGCGAGAAAAGAAAATCGAGAAGAGGAGATGTTGTGTTATTCAGAGTGCGGTTCTTTATTGAAAGTACAGTGGAGAAATTAAAAGGAAAACAGATCCCTTAACAGCAACAACACTGTTATTAAAACCGACCAACTTTGTATGTGTGGGCTGGAGCTGGGTGGTTCCTTTCAAAGCCATCTGCTCAAAGGCTGCAAGAGTCAATATATTGGTAGCAGCTCAGGTATCTACCAGCACTCAAGAAACAGGATGATTAGCAATAATGGGAGAGACAACCAACGCATCGTCTTGTGGGGAGAAAACCCCAGATAAATCCTCAGGTCTGAAGGAGATTGTCATTTTGTCCAAGTCTGTTAACTGACTGTGTTGAATTCCATAAACACAGTCGCGGATGCAGGATGCAGGATGAAGATCAATAAGTCGCGACTCAGGCTAGGAGGCAGGCAATAAGTCGCGTCTACGGACGAAAAGTCGCGACTCTACAGTATACAGAATAATACTTTGCCTTGGAAAGTGTGATAACAGTCTGAATCCGTTCAAATGCAATGGGGCTTGTATTTATAGAGAAATCCAGCCCAACTTCACTTACTTGAGCCCATAAGCCCAGTTCACTTCACTTAGCCCAAAACACTTATATAACCTCCAATTATAATATAATAAATGCCATGCTGATCCCGAAGTTTCGGGAACCAATCCCGGTCAAGATATTAGTCGGAAATACAATGAGGAAATACCGGAAAACCTCGCAAATTAGTTCTTTGCCTCCAAGAAGTGAATACGCAGCCACATAACATCGTTGCACCCGACCGGTGTGCTCCCGGGTGGCAAATTACGAAAATTCCCCTGCCCTCATCTGGGGCCGAGATGACCCGAATCATCTCAAAACGCTTACAGAAACTTTATACGGGGCCCCGCGAGACTGAATTGCGGGAATACCCCCTGAGAATGCCTTGTGAAAAAATATGAAAATACCGAAAATACTACATAACCAGGTCGGACGAGCCACCGGGTAAGGATAAATACAAGAGTATATACCCGAGTAATATCAGTGAGACTATCTTGATATGCCCGAATAAACTATATCACAATTCCTCATATAATAATTATGATTTTTTTAACACAAAAAATAAAATATTCCTTATTGTTTGGGGTAATTACTGAGAGTCACCAGTAATAAATAAAATTTAGTGAAATCCACGTCATAAGTCAGTCAATTGGTCAATCACTTTGATCATTTTTGATCGTAAATGAAAATATCTTATCTTAAATAATGAAATCCATGTTGTAGGACAATCACTTGGTCATGTTGACATGCAATCCATGTCATTGGACCATCACTTGGTAATCCTGATTGTAAACAAAAATACTCGATCATAAATTAGAAAAACCAATCCATAATACAATAAGAATACCGCTTAGCCATTTTGTTATGCCCGAAAATACCAAACCATAAATAGAATCCATGAAATCCCGGTGTTGGTCCTCAACAAGCACCCAACACCCTTACTTTGATCGGGTATAATCCCGCATAGGCAGATCTAGTACCTTAGCTTAGGTGAACTTTTGAGGGCCACAGAGAAAGCATATGTCTATTCACGGATCTCAATAAACATCCAATATCGCCCTCACTTATGGGTCTCAACGAGCACCCAACGATCACGGGCATCAACTAGCGCCTCACTTAACTTCACAGCTCAGGTCTCAACAAGCACTCGTGGGCCACAAGTAGCGTCATACTTAACTTCATAACTCGAGTCTCAACAACCACCCGTTGGCCTCAAGTAGCGCCCTAATTATTCTAATATGATAGTGATCTTGTCTAAAAATATTTTGGATATTTATTTTTAGATCAGTCAATTTTTTATTTATTCGGAATTCAGTTTATGTAGGGACACGAGCGATATACGAGGTTGGGCCCACAATGTGTGAGATTACGTCCTCGGGAGAGCGATGCTCTACCTTGGTTTCCACTATAATAATCAAGTGATACAAATACAATGAGATGATAATGATAATACGGGCAAAAACGGCTCGAAAAACGATCGAAAACACTGAATCGGGCTCGAAAGCTGGCAGCCGCGAGTTGTGGGTAACAACTCGTAGGAAACACTGTTTCAGCAACAAGTCGTGACCGGAATAGTGCAGAATCGATAAGTCGCGACTGGAATAGTGCAGAGTCAATAAGTCTCGGCTGGAATAGTGCAGAGTCGATAAGTCTCGACTGGAATAGTGCAGAGTCGATAAGTCTCGACTACGTGCGATAAGTCGCGACTACGTGCGATAAGTCGCGACTCTACAGCACAGAAAGGTGAAGTCTTGCCTTTGGAAGCGTGATAATGGTCTGAACCAGTCCAAGTGCACCGGACCTTGTATTTATAGAGAAATCTAGTCCAACTTCACTTATTTGAGCTCATAAGCCTAATTACTTCACTTAGCCCAAAATATTTAAATAACCTCCAATTGTAATATAATAAATGCCATACTGATCCTGAAGTTTTGGGAACCAATCCCGGTCAAGATATTAGTAGGAAATACGACTAGAAAATACCGGAAAACCTCGTATATTAGTTCTCTGCCTCCAAACAGTGAATACGCAGCCACATAACATCGTTGCACCCCACCGATGTGCTCCCGGGTGGCAAATTACGAAAATAACCCTGGCCCAGTCCGGGGCCGAAATAGCCCAAAACATCTCAAAACACTTACAGAAGCTTTAAATGGGGCCCAGCGAGCCAGAATTGTGAGAATACCACCTGAGAATACCTTGCGATAAAATATGAAAATACTGAAAATACAATATAACCACGTCGGACGAGCTCCCGGGTAAGGATAAATACAAGAGAATATACCCGGGTAATATAAATAGTCCCCTGGTATTCAGATTCAGATTCTGAGTCGTAAACCATATATCAACAGCTCGTCCCGAAAGCCGGTTATCGTTCTGGAGCCCCGCCGAAGAAATCCTTAGAATGGTTGAAATTCTCTCGTCAATACGATCGTTTCGACACTAAGTACGTCAGATTCTGAGTTCGGGTGAAAATTTTGGGATTTTTCGACTCGGGATATCGCACCTATAAATACACTGTTCGCCCCTCATAACTCATTTTCTCGCGCGGACTCCTGTACTCTCGCGACTTATCGCTGTTACTGTGCTATCCGCGACTTATCGTAGAGTGAACTCTCTCGACTTATCGCGCCTTTGCGCTTCTCGCGACATATCGTAACTGTGCTTCTCGCGACGATAACTCGCGACAACCTCAACAGACGTACCTCCAACAGTCGCGAGTACTGTACTACTCGCGACTAAACTTCCATAAGTTGCGACTCCTGGACGAGACTGATAACTATAACTCGCGAACACTGTGCTCCTCGCGACGATAACTCGCGACTGTGTTGAATGAGCCATACAGCCAACAACTCGCGAGTACTGTACAACTAACGACGAATCCTCCACAAGTCGCGACTAAGGACTTAAACAGTAATTCTCGTGACTTTTCGCCAATAACTCGCGAGACACTTAGTAAAATTTGTAAAAATAATTTCAAAAAATAAATTTGAATTAAATTTAACAATGACTTCCGATCGCACCGAATCCTCGGGCTCCACTACTTCATCCTCAAATCATTCGGACTCCTCATCTGGTTCGGGGAGTTTCGATTCGATCACAGCTCCTTTTCCTCTTTGCCTTTCCACAATAAACTCTCATTTTTTTGAGAGGATCACTCGTCTTGAAAACACCCTCGACCCTCAATGCTCCGCGGTTAAAGCCGTCAAATCCTTTAACCAACCTTATAGCATGCTTGCTCGGAAGTGGACATTGATTCTTGAACAGTATTATCTCCCTTCCGACTGTGTCTTATACCAACCTGAGTTTACTGACCGTCTTTTGACACCCTCGATCGCCACCCACACTGTTTCTTTTGAATACTTAGAATGTGGCCTTCGTTTCCCTCTTCATCCTTTCCTTGTAGAATTGCTCTCGCATCTACAAATTCATCTATTCCAACTGAACCCTAATTCAATTTCTCTTTTCGTCGCCTTCATAATATTCATGAAGGTGAATTCTATTCCTTTGACCATAGACCTTTTCTTTCAAATCTTCCACATTAGTACTGCCGTCAATTTTGGTGCCCAAGGCTGTATATTTTTCCGCCCGAGGCACAAGACAAGCCCGTTCCCTTTTTCTACTCCCCACTCCAATCACGACTGGAAGAGACACTTCTTTTTTGTCTGCGGTGTGGGGGATACGAGGCTGTCTCCTCTGAGTCTTCCTTGGCGGTTCCCTGTTGAAGGGGAACCATTGTTTCCGGAAGCCTACTTCCCTCTTCCTCGGACGGCCCTTCCGAGACCTCTGAGGAAGGCACTCCTCGATTGCGTTAGGTCCGACGGCGCTGACTAGACCGTGAAGACCTTATTCTACGCCCCGATCCTGGTTGCTTTCAACCTCCTTCAGGTCCCTCCCCATTTTAGTAGAGAGCTACTAGGTATCTGAACCGTATATTCATATCGGGGCTAAACTTGATATTCGATAGGAAAGAACCTTAGGGACTTGATTTAACTTGTTTCAAATTTCCACTTCGCGTTTCTCACTTAACTTACTTGTCTTGCAGATAAAATAATGGCTCCAGCTAANCGAGTTGTGGGCAACAACTCGCAGGAAACACTATTTCAGCAACAAGTCGCGACTGGAATAGTGCAGAATCGATAAGTCGTGACTGGAATAGTGCAGAGTCGATAAGTCTCGACTGGAATAGTGCAGAGTCGATAAGTTTCGACGGGAATAGTGCAGAGTCAATACTCGCGATTACGTGCGATAAGTCGCGACTACGTGCAATAAGTCGCGACTCTACAGCACAGAAAGGTGAAGTCTTGCCTTGGGAAGCGTGATAATGGTCTGAGCCCGTCCAAGTGCACCGGACCTTGTATTTATAGAGAAATCCAGCCCAACTTCACTTATTTGAGCCCATAAGCCTAATTACTTCACTTAGCCCAAAATATTTAAATAACCTCCAATTGTAATATAATAAATGCCATATTGATCCCGAAGTTTTGGAAACCAATCCCGGTCAAGATATTAGTCGGAAATACGACTAGAAAATATCGGAAAACCTCGTATATCAGTTCTGTGCCTCCAAACAGTGAATACGCAGCCACATAACATCGTTGCACCCCACCGATGTGCTCCCGGGTGGCAAATTACGAAAATACCCCTGGCCCCGTCCGGGACCGAAATAGCCCAAAACATCTCAAAACACTTACAAAAGCTTTAAATGGGGCCCAGCGAGCCAGAATTGTGAGAATACCACCTGTGAATGCCTTGCGATAAAATATGAAAATACAATATAACCACGTCGGACTAGCTCCCGGGTAAGGATAAATACAAGAGAATATACCCGGGTAATATCAATAGTCCCCTGGTTTTCAGATTCAGATTCTGAGTCGTAAACCATATATCAACAGCTCGTCCCGAAAGCTGATTATCGTTCTGGAGCCCCGCCGAAGAAATCCTTAGAATGGTTGCAATTCTCTCGTCAATACGATCGTTTTGACACTAAGTACGTCAGATTCTGAGTTCGGGTGAAAATTTCGGGATTTTTCGACTCGGGATATCGCACCTGTAAATACACTGTTCGCCCCTCATAACTCATTTTCTCGCGCAGACTCCTGTACTCTCGCGACTTATCGTTGTTACTGTGCTATCCGCGACTTATCGTAGACTAAACTCTCGCGACTTATCGCGCCTTTGTGCTTCTCACGACATATCGTAACTGTGCTTCTCGCGACGATAACTCGCGACTACCTCAACAGACGTACCTCCAACACTCGCGAGTACTGTACTACTCGCGACGAAACTTCAATAAGTCGCGACTCCTGGACGAGACTGATAACTATAACTCGCGAACACTGTGCTCCTCGCGACGATAACTCGCGACTGTGTTGAATCAGCCATACAGCCAACAACTCGCGAGTACTGTACAACTCGCGACGAATCTTCCACAAGTCGCGACTAAGGACTTAAACAGTAATTCTCGCGACTTTTCGCCAATAACTCGCGAGACAATTAGTAAAATTTGTAAAAATAATTTCAAAAAATAAATTTGAATTAAATTTACCAATGACTTTCGATCGCACCGAATCCTTGGGCTCCACTACTTCATCCTCAAATCATTCGGACTCCTCATCCGGTTCGGGGAGTTTCGATTCGATCACAACCCCTTTTCCTCCTTGCCTTTCCACAATAAACTCTCATTTTTTTGAGAGGATCACTCGTCTTGAAAACACCCTCGGCCCTCAAAGCTCCACGGTTAAAGCCCTCAAATCCTTTAACCAACCTTATAGCATGCTTGCTCGGAAGTGGACTTTTTTGTCTGCGGTGTGGAGGATACGAGGCGGTCTCCTTTGAGTCTTCCTTGGCGGTTCCCCGTTGAAGGGGAACCATTTTTACGCCCGTTGCTCGGAAGTGGACATTGATTCTTGAACAGTATTATCTCCCTTCCGACTGTGTCTTATACCAACATGAGTCTACTGACCGTCTTTTGACACCTCCGATCGCCACTCACACTGTTTCTTTTGAATACTTAGAATGTGGCCTTAGTTTCCCTCTTCATCATTTCCTTGTAGAATTGCTCTCGCATCTACAAATTCATCTTTTCCAACTGAACCCTAATTCAATTTCTCTTGTCGTCGCCTTCATAATATTCATGGAGGTGAATTCTATTCCTTTGACCATAGACCTTTTCTTTCAAATCTTCCACATTAGTACTGCCGTCAATTTTGGTGCCCAAGGCTGTCTATTTTTCCGCCCGAGGCACAAGACAAGCCCGTTCCCTTTTTCTACTCCCCACTCCAATCACGACTGGAAGAGACACTTCTTTTTTGTCTGCGGTGTGGGGGATACGAGGCTGTCTCCTCTGAGTCTTCCTTGGCGGTTCCCCGTTGAAGGGGAACCATTTTTTCCCGAAGCCTATGGCTCTCTTCCTCGGACGGCCCTTCCGAGACCTCTGAGGAAGGCACTCCTCAATTGCGTTAGGTCCGACGGCGCTGACTGGACCGTGAAGACCTTATTCTACGCCCCGATCCTGGTTTTTTTCAACCTCCTTCCGGTCCCTCCCCATTTTAGTAGAGAGCTACTAGGTGTCTGAACCGTATATACATATCGGGGCTAAACTTGATATTCGATAGGAAAGAACCTTAGGGACTTGATTTAACTTGTTTTAAATTTCCACTTCGCGTATCTCACTTAACTTACTTGTCTTGCAGATAAAATAATGGCTCCAGCTAAGGACCCATCAAAGAAGGGGGACCGGCTGAATTTCCTCCGTGACCTACTTGCGGAGGATGATGAGCTCATCTTCGAGGCGCCACCGGGGACGCGGAACCGAACTGTCGCGGCCGAGCTGGCGTCAAGTTTACAAGAAGCGGCATCCCCGACTGGGGAAATAAGATGCGACACTCCACCACCACAACCTGCTGCAACGGTGGCCAATCCCGAGCCGGTAAATGAGGAGCCGGCTGCAGCAATTACCGAGAGTCCCGAAGACCTAATCCCCTTGTCTCGGCGATTAGAGTACGCTGTTGAGGAGCCCACCCCCGATGAAGGCATGTACGACTTTGCCTAAACCTTAGTGGATATCATCGGGGACGACGAGGAGGGCAAGATTAGCGAGGACCAACCGATGGACTCGGTGGTGGAGGAAATATGCCAAGAAACCCGTCTGGAGGGAGAGACCAGCGAAGGCGCCCGTCCGGACAAGGGGAAGAGACCGGCGGAGGGTCCCAACGTCTTAGAGATAGCGGAGCCCGTCGGAAAGAGTGGGCTAACCGCCGAATTTATCAACGCCTTCCGTATACATGACATCCCGAGACTGACGGTTAAGGAATGACTCGATATGGGACGCCGGGCCGGCTTTGTGTTGATAAAGGACGGACTCACCTTTAGAATTCCGAGAAGTGACAACGTATCGAGTCGGCCGGCCCTGGCATACTTGGAGCGGAACCCAGAGATACCGCCTCGTGGTCGGGATGACCACACGGTGTTCACCGACGTTGGTCGGTTAATGAGTCAGACCGCGACAATGCGTCGCGCTATTGGGGAGGTTCGTTGCGACACTAGCAATGACTTCCCTATAACTTTATCTTTTACGCCATGTGTACTAACCATTCTTGTTTTTATTTCAGATGGAGCGGACGATAATCGAGTTGGGCATCGCAGCTGCAGTAGGGGAATACTGCATGCTTAGACACTCGGAGCTCGACTCTCCGGATATTATTGGGGAGCAAACGAAGACAGCGGCGGAGAAGCTGATGCAGAATCAGCGAGAAAAGCATGCCCAGGAGATGGCAGCACTCCGAGAAGAGCATAGCAAGGCAATTGACTCTTTGCTTCGAGCTCACCGCAGCGAGCTGACAGAGAATTCAGCTTTTCATATTGGGCAAAGGCACGCCCTAGAGCAATCCATAGAAACCCTCAAGGTCAATGAGAAGTACGCACAGGACAAGTTGAAGGAAATCCAAGAGCAAACTGAGGAGAAGCTGAGGAAGGCCAAAGAGGAAAAAGCGGCCGATAAGAAAGCTCTAGGGAAAGCCACGGAGGAGGTTAAAGAGTTAAAGGCAAGGAATGAAGGCCTCCAATCCGTCAATGATCGACTCCGGGCACGAATCACCAAGTTGCCGTCCCAGATCAATGACTGCTTCCGAAAGTTAATATGGGAGTTCACAGTACACTCCCCTACCGGTATATGGATCCTGTCTGCAGCAAACTTTCAACCTCCTCATCAATCGCCCTCTCTTTCTCAGGGGAAAACTTCCTCTTCTTCTGATGAACTGGTCGCGCATATGGGTTAACATTGAGTCTATGAGAACAGACTTGGGGATCAACCCCCACNGACTGCTTCCGAAAGTTAATATGGGAGTTCACAGTACACTCCCCTACTTTCCGGAATCTGGGGGCGGTAGCCCATGCCAAGTCGAATGTCCTGTACTTCTTACGAGGGAGTGTCCAGACACAGAGAATCCTGGGCATATCCCTGACCGCTGAGGTGAAAAAGAAACTCGATCCCAAGCCTATACCCGGTGAGGACGTGCTGGATTGCTCACAGGATCCGTTCGGGGCGCTACATTTTAGCTTGGATGAAGATCTTCACCAGCAACTTTACTCGGAGGATATCGAGACGGAGGAGGGCCCATCTCCGGATGCGTTTAGGAGGTTGGCNTTTTCCGATCATATCTTTGAACATCGAATTCATTAAACGTTGGTAGGTGGCCCCAGCATTTTTCAACCCAAATGGAATAACTCTATAGCAAAAAATGCCTTTATTTGTCATAAATGACGTAAACAACTTGTCCTCACAATGCATAAAAATTTGATTATATCCCTTAAAAGCATCTAACATACTAAGGAATTCAAAACCACAGGCCGCATCCACCATCATGTCAATGGCCGGCAGCGGATATGGATCCTTCGGGCATGCTTTATTCAAATCAGTAAAATCAATGCAAACTCTCCATCCACCACTCGACTTTGGGACCACCACTGGATTCCCGACCCAATCCGTGTATCTAACAGTCTCTATGAATCCTGCCTGGAGCAAACTTTCCACCTCCTCATCAATCGCCCTCTCTATCTCAAGGGAAAACTTCCTCTTCTTCTGATGAACTGGTCGCGCATATGGGTTAACATTGAGTCTATGAGAACAGACTTGGGGATCAACCCCCACATAATCCTGATAAGACCAAGCGAAAAATCTACATTACTTTGCAAAAAAGAAATTAAATCCTTCTCAACCTCTGGTGACAACTCGGAACCGATCGTCACTGTCTTTTCAAGATTACCGGGGAATAAAGGCACTGTCTTGATTCCCAAAGGCTCCATCTTCATATCGTTTTCTTTGAACTTCCTAAGAGACGGTCCGTCATTTGCGTCAATAACTTCATCGGACGAGAATTCCACCATACAAACAAGTAACTTCGCTTTCGATCCATCCATACCACTCCTACACATCACATTATAACAAGAGCGCGCCAGCTCTTGATCTCCCTTCATCTTCCCAACCCCTAACTGTGTTGGGAGCTTCATCATCAAATGTGGTTGAGACACCACAGCTCCAAATAAATTCAAACAACTTCTCCCGAGGATCGCATTATAAGGGAGTATAGGGAGATCCACTACCACAAATTCCACCATCAAGGTCCTTGATATCTCGGGATCGCCCAAAGTTACCCGCAGAAAAACAGATCCCTGAGCCGCAACCACGCTATTATTAAAACCAACACACTTTATGTGCACGGGCTGGAGTTGGGTGGTTCCTTTCAATGCCATCTGCTCAAAGGCCGCAAGAGTCAATATGTTGGTAGCAGCCCCGGTATCGACTAACACTCGAGAAACAAGATGATTCGCAATAATAGGGGAGAAACCAATGCATCAATTTGTGGGGAGAAAACCCCAGATAAATCCTCTGGTCAAAATGATATTGTCATTTTATCCAAATCCGTTAACTGGACCATGTTCACTTCCATAAAGCGCCCCTTCTGATGTAATGCCTGATAAGAACGTTTGCGGGCGCGGTTCGAATCGCCGACACTTTTTCCCATCGCGATAGTCATAATGTTGGGGCCTAGGTTACCCCATCTTGGTTGGGCATTTTTAACATTCAAAATAGGTTGACCCTGGTTGGGGTCAACCGGAGGAGGAGGAGGTAGTGCTTGCTGATTCGCGGGGGCTGGTGGGTAAGCTTCATACCTGTACCCTTGCTGATTTCTTTGCGGCTGATTTCTGCCGCGACCACGATAGTGGTTTCCTCTTCCTCCGCCTCTTTGGTTTTGTCTACCACCATTAAAGAACCCTCTCTGGCCACCCCCTTGACGCTGGCCACGTTGTCCTCCATATCCGCGTCCTCTTACATTTGGCCGTGGCGCATCGGCCCTTGGGGGTTTAGGTGTCGTCCCCTCCGGGACAATTATATCGATCTTTCCCATCTTAGACTCGGGTAGAGCCTCCACGGTACTGATCAGTTCATCAAGCTGACACAATTCTAGCAACCTTTCCACTTCAGACATCAATTCTCGACAAACATTCGTTGCATGTCCAAAACTCCGATGAAAACGACAAAATACTGGGGACTCGTAAGTCCCCGGTGTTGGTTCATGCAAAGGAGGAGGATAATGAAGTGAACCTGCCTTCTTTTGCTCGATAATCGCAAAAATCTGCTCATAGTTGTATGTGGGATACACTCTCAACTTTGATTTCGCGTGCGGGACAACCTTGTCCGGCCCGCGACTTGCAACAATGTTGTGGGAACCATACGCCCGTACTTCGATCACACCATGATCTCGCAAACCTTCGTCTTCTCTGATGTATTGCGTACATCTTAGAGCCAAATCCTCCATACTTTCCGGGGGATCCCTGTTCAAAGAATTACATAACGGATGCCCAGCTAGAATAAGCTGCAGCACCCCAACCTTCTCACTAACAGTGATCCGAGGTATCTTCCTACACTCGGCCTCGAAATGGGTAATAAAACCCAACAATCTTTCCGAAGAGTCATACCGCAACGCGGTCAAATAAGTAATAGATTTTATCGGCTTATTAAAAGGCGCGAAAGCCGAATAGAATTGATCCTTAAAGTCCTAATATGAAACAATCGAACGCCTCGGTAACCGGTTAAACCATCGGAGAGCTGATTCCTTAAGAGAAGCGGCAAAAACGAAGCACATGGCCGCATCACTGAAATTCATTAAACTCACATGAATCTCCAAATTGAGCGTCAGTCGACCCGCGATACTGTGGAAGATCCTTAGGTATTTCAATAAACTCAGAGCGAGTGGCTCCGATAATCGCCATGGAAAAAGGAGATAAGGCATTTGAAGTGTTCCACGGACTTTGCAAAACTTCCAAAGATGGTAACGCCTTTCCTCGATTACCGATGGGCTCATTAGCCCTCTCATTCTCAAAATAATCTCCCTCGTAAGCTGAGGTCTGATGAGTATCCCGGGTATGCTCCCCGTACACTCGTCTCCTTTCCTGGGCAAGTGTCAGGTTGGCCTCCAATTGGTTCATCCTAGCCTCGTTTTGCTCCAACTTCACACTCATCTCCTTAAATTTCGACTCTATCAAATCTCCGATCTTTTGTAGAGTATTGCTTTGCTCTCTGGTTGCTGCAGTATTCGCTCGTGGCTCCGGAACACGATCAATATCTTCCTCTGAGGCCACATCATTAACAGGTTCCGGGGTAACATTGTTCCTCCGGGCTCTTCTTTGAGCTTCAACTTGCTCTAATTGAGCGATTAAAGTACGTCTTCGCTCTTCCAAATCCTCATCTGTTTCCATCTGATCCGCAGATCTAGAGCGCGCAGGTGGCGAAAGGTGGGCATTATTACGGACCGCAACTCGGCCAATTCTTGCAAATTTATAACACTTAGATAAACATTCGCGCGATCGAGGATAAAAACTTGGTGCCCTTCCGGATGAAAACCCGCTCCGGGAAGGCCGAATAGTTACATTTTGAGCAGGGGGCTCTTCCAGAACTGAAGACCGAGCCCCTGGTAACAAATAAAATCATCATTAACTTGGGGAATAGGATCCGCCTCAATTTCTTCATCAAAAATATCTTCATCAGAATTCCGAGTAGTCATGATGATAGGAATAAAAACTCAGCAATAAAGCTGTCAATGGGATAAAAATCTCGGGTCCCCACGGACGGCGCCAAACTGAATTTGTCTAAAAATATTTTGGGTATTTATTTTTAGATTAGTCAATTTTTTAATTATTCGGAATTCAGTTTTGATCTAGTCTAAAAATGTTTTGGATATTTATTTTTAGATTAGTCAATTTATGATTAATTCGTAAATTATATTGTTGTGGGGACACGAGCGATGTACGAGGTTGGGCCCACAATGTGTGGGCTTACGTCCTCGGGAGAGCGAAGCTCTACCTTGGTTTCCACTATAATAATCAATGAGAAACGAATACAACGATGTAATAACGATAATCCGAATGAAATCGACCCGAGAAACGATCAAATATACTCCAAAAAGCCAAATATGACGAAATGTCGTGAAGAAGGGCTGTGTCAAGCCTGGCCACGAGATTTGGCTCGAAATCTCGCGAGCCTGGACTAGCCGCGAGGTTTGATCTGGTTTCTCGCGAGAAGGGCTAGTCGCGAGGTTTGGTCTAAGGCATGGCCTGGTCGCGAGGTTTGGTGCGATTCCTCGCGAGAAGGGCCAGCCGCAAGATTCGGTATAAGGCATGGCCTGGTCGCGAGGTTTGGTGCGATTCCTCGCGAGTCTGGGCTGGCCGCAAGATTCGGTACGAAATCTCGCGAATAGTAATTGCAGTGTTGAAATCTCGCGATTTCGAGTGAAAGTCTTGCCTNAGGACGGGGTAGCGCCCGAACCCTGACCGGAGAAGGGAGGCATATAGTCTCGTCGAGCCAACTAATAGCTGACGGTTGGTTTGGGCGAGACATGTCGTTGGGCATGTAAAAACCGACCACAGTAGGAACGTAAAAGAATAGAGAGAAAGAATATAGAGAGGAGAGGAAAAGATAAGTGAATGAGTAGAATAAATGAAGGAAATGAAAATGAATAAAATCTTACGAGCTTCAATGCATTATACAGAAGTTTCTTTTAATAGACTATGACCGTTTTACAGATTTTGTAGGGGGAGGACCGGAGACTTAAGTGACGTTGGAACTGAGGTCGTCAATCGTCCGCTGTACGAGTTGCCTTTTTGTTTTCGTTTTGGTTGTTATCACTTAGTTGTGTTTTGAAAAACGATGGTATTTCCGGTTTTGAATTATGTTTTAATTAAAATGCTCATTTTCATGTCGCCTGCGCATAGAAAAAGTTAGGGCTGGTTTACGGTCGTTACAAATGGTATCAGAGAAGGCAACTCGGCACCAGGACTACCGATCAGGCCTGCGTGCGCCAAATGCGGAAATAACCATTTTGGAGAATGTCGCGCAGGAACTAACAGTTGTTTCAAGTGTGGCCTGGAAGGACATTTAGCCAAAGACTGCCCGAAGAGAAGGAGGATCGAAACCAGGGTAACCAAAAACAGGGTAAGGGAAAGAATTACTGGAAATGCTCGAGTGTTTGCTGTGATCAAGGAGTAGGCCTCGTAGGCTGAGGACGTCGTCGCAGGTACACTACTTATTAACAGTTTTACAGCTTTCGTATTATTTGACTGTGGGGCGACACATTCGTTCGTGTCGGAGAACTTAGCAAAACGGTTTGGGATAACGGGGAGTAACGCTAGAATCAAAGTAAAAACACTGGGATCCGAAGCCATGGAGGCAAATAGAATCTACAAAGGGTGCACGGTAGAAGTGGACACAGTGCGAACAGAGGCAGATCTGATTGAGTTAGAGGATATGGGTGATCTAGTCTAAAAATGTTTTGGATATTTATTTTTAGATCAGTCAATTTATGATTAATTCGTAAATTTTATTGTTGTGGGGACACGAGCAATGTACGAGGTTGGGCCCACAATGTGTGGGCTTACGTCCTCGGGAGAGCGAAGCTCTACCTTGGTTTCCACTATAATAATCAATGAGAAACGAATACAACGATGTAATAACGATAATCCGAATGAAATCGACCCGAGAAACGATCAAATATACTCCAAAAAGCCAAATATGACGAAATGTCGCGAAGAAGGGCTGTGTCAAGCCTGGCCGCGAGATTTGGCTCGAAATATCGCGAGCCTGGACTAGCCGCGAGGTTTGGTCTGGTTTCTCGCGAGAAGGGCTAGTCGGGAGGTTTGGTCTAAGGCATGGCCTGGTCGCGAGGTTTGGTGCCATTCCTCGCGAGTCTGGGCTGGCCACGAGATTCGGTACGAAATCTCGCGAATAGTAATTGCAGTGTTGAAATCTAGCGATTTCGAGCGAAAGTCTCGCCTTGGGAGATGCGAAAAGGATCCGACCTCTTCTCAATGCCTTAGGACCTCTATTTATAGAGAAATGNTGATTAATTCGTAAATTATATTGTTGTGGGGACACGAGTGATGTACGAGGTTGGGCCCACAATGTGTGGGCTTACGTCCTCGGGAGAGCGAAGCTCTACCTTGGTTTCCACTATAATAATCAATGAGAAACGAATACAACGATGTAATAACGATAATCCGAATGAAATCGACCCGAGAAACGATCAAATATACTCCAAAAAGCCAAATATGACGAAATGTCGCGAAGAAGGGCTGTGTCAAGCCTGGCCGCGAGATTTGGCTCGAAATCTCGCGAGCCTAGACTAGCCGCGAGGTTTGGTCTGGTTTCTCGCGAGAAGGGCTAGTCGCGAGGTTTGGTGCGATTCCTCGCGAGTCTGGGCTGGCTGCGAGATTCGGTACGAAATCTCGTGAATAGTAATTGCAGTGTTGAAATCTCGTGACTTCGAGTGAAAGTCTCGCCTTGGGAGATGCGAAAAGGATCCGACCCCTTCTCAATGCCTTAGGACCTCTATTTATAGAGAAATGTAGCCCAAAACACAAGCTTAGGCCCAAGAGTCCAATTTCATTAGATTAAGCCCAAGACACTTCAACTAATATCCAATTAAATTAGAACAAATACTGTTCCGCAATATAACTTCGGAAATGCTTCTCGATCCAGAATTAGGCGAGGATATTGATAAGAAAATACCGGAGGACCCCGTAAAATAATCCACTGCTTCCAGATAGCGAATATGCGGCCACATAACATCATCGCACCTGACCGGTGCGCTCCCGGGTGGCAAATTACGAAAATACCCCTGGCCCCGTCTGGGGCCGAAATGACCCGAAACATCTCAAAATGCTTACAGAGACTTTATATGAGAATACCACTTGAGAACGCCATCCGATAAAAATACCAAAAATACCGAAAATACCAATAAAAGTGTCGGACGAGTCCCCGGGTATTGATAAGTGCAAGAAATATACCCGGGTAATATCAATAGTCCCCTGGTTTTCAGATTCAGAGTCTGAGTCGTAAACCACATACTAACGGCTCGTCCCGAAAGTCGATACTTGCTCGGGAATTTTCCCGGAAAAACGGGTAGTAGGTTGGAAACCCCTCGCAGACGCGATCGTTTTGATACTAAGAACATCAGATTCTGAGCTCGGGCCAAAATCTCGAGATTTTTCGGCTCGGAAAATTCCTCTATAAATACAAGGTCCACTTCGCTGCATTCTCGTTACATTCTGAACGAAATCTCGCGACAGCTTCCAGTATACAGTACCTCTCGCGACATTTGGAGCGAAATCTCGCGACGACCTTGACTGCACAGTTCCTTTCGCGACATTTGGTACGAAATCTCGCGACGGAACAGTTAATCACAGACTTAAAACTGATAACGAAACCTCGCGACGGAACAGTATAATCAGACTTAATAACCTTAACGAAATCTCGCGACGGAACAGTGACTCTCGCGACATTTGGTACGAAATCTCGCGAGACACTTGTAAAAATCTGAAAATTTTCTAAAAATTCCAAAAACCTTAATTTCGAGAATTCCACACCATGTCTTCCGACTCCGCTCGTTCCTCGAATTCCGATGCCTCGTCTTCTCATTCCTCGGACTCCTCATCCAACTCGGGGAGTTCCAATTCGAGCCTTTCTGCTTTCCGCTCTCCAATTACGAACCCGTATCCACATTTTTTCGATCGGCTCACACGTCTCGAGAATACGGCCGGTTCTCGGAGTCCTGCTGTCAGTGTCCTAAAGTCTTTTGACCGGCCTTTCACCATGCACCCTCGGAAGTGGAAATCTTTGGTGGAGGATTACCACTTCCCTTCCGACTGTGTCCTCTATCAATCGGGTCCCTCTGATCGGATCCTACGTCCACCGGTTGGTACCCACACTATCTGTCTTGAGTACCTAGAGTGTGGTCTCCGCTTTCCGCTTCACCCATTCATTTCAAACCTCCTAACTCACTTGAACATCCACCTCTTTCAGCTGAGTTCGAATTCGATATCCCTGGTGGTTGCCTTTATCACTTTCATGGAGACCAACGGGATTTTGATGACCGTTGAAGCCTTCTTCCAGATATTCCAAGTCAGTTCCACTGTCCATTATGGGGCTCAGGGCTGTATCTTTTTCCGTCTAAGGCACAAAAAGGGCCCCTTTCCATTCTCAAACTCCCCATCTAACCATGACTGGAAGAAGCACTTCTTTTTTGTCACCTGCCTAGGCTCCACCAGACTATCTGCGCTTAGCCTTCCTTGGCGGTTCCCAATTGAGGGGGAACCTTTCCTTCCGAAATTTTGTTACCCTATTCCGCGATCCGCGACTCCAAAAGCCTTAGAGAAGATTCTCGCCGCGTGTGCTAGATCGGATGGCGCCGATTGGACCCCGCAAACACTTTTCTACGCCCCGATTCTGGTTGCCTCCAACGTCCTTCAGGCTCCTGCCCATTTCAGTAGGGAACTTTTAGGTATCTGGACCCCGCCTTAATACATAATCATCTCAACAACTCTTTCTTAATAAGGAAAACTTTCCAAACAAGCGCGTATATATATTTATAGTCTTTCAACAGTTTTTCTCACTTCATTTGCTTGTTTTGCAGATAAGATAATGGCTCCCCCTGAAGGACGTACGAGATTGGGTGATAGGTTGAGATCGCTCCGTAATCTTGTTACGGAAAAAGACGAGCTGATTTTCGAGATGGCGCCCGGATCTCGGAACCGCACTGCCGCGGACGAGTTGGCCCGGAGTTTGCAAGAAAATGCGCCGCAGGCAGAAGAGACCCGACCGGCTACTCCGAGGCCAACTGCTCCGGTAACTGAGGGTCAGGGGTCCGCAGGAAGTGAGGCGGCTACGGAGGCCCCCGAGAGCCCTGAAGATTTGATCCCCGTGTCTCGGCGGTTAGAGCTTGCCGCTAGAGAGTTTTCCCCCGACGAAGGGATGTATGATTTTGCCGAGACACTAGTGGATATCGTCGGAGATGACGAGGAGGGCGAAATAAGCGGGGGTCAATCAGTAGACCCTCCGGTGGAGGAGATCGTCCGGGAGGCCCGTCCGAAGGAGAGGGCTAATCATGGAGCTTCCTCGGACAAAGGAAAAGGGCCGGTGGAGGGCTCCACCGTTTTGGAGGTTGCGGAACCCACTAGGAAAAGTGGGTTAACCGCCGAGTTCCTCGACGCCTTCCGAATAAGGGATATACCCAAGCACGTGGTAAACGAATGGCTCGAGATGGGACGTCAGGCTGGCCTGATACTAATAAAAGATGGAGTCACCTTTCGGATTCCCAGGGGTGATAGTGTTTCCAATAGGCCAGCCTTGACGTATTTTGAAAGAAATCCGTCACTCCCGCCGTGTGGACGAGATGATCACACGGTGTTTACCGACTTCGGTCGGTTGATGAGCCAGTTTGCGACCGCGCGTCGCATGATGGGAGAGGTTTGTAATCAAATCAGCCATCGCTATTTACTTTTTATTTCGCCCGTAACTCATACGTTTTATTGTTTTTGCTTTGTTTCAGATGGAGCGGACGGTTGTGGAGATGAGCACCGCAGCCGCAGTAGGGGAGTACTGCATGCTCAGGCATTCGGAGCTTGATAGCCCGGACCTAATAGGGGAGCAGACGAAGAAGGCCGCCGAAAAGCTGATACAAAACCAGCGGGAAAAGCATGCCCAAGAGATGGCGGCACTCCGGGAAGAACATAACAAGGCGATCGATGCCCTAATTCGGGTTCATCGCAGCGAATTGACGGAGTGTGCGGAATTTCATATCGGGAAGAGGCATGCTCTTGAGCAATCGATTGATTACTCTCAAGACGAATGAGAAGTATGCTCAAACAAATTGAAGGAAGTTAGGGCTGAGACCGAAGACCAATTGAAAAAGGCCAAAGACGCCAATATCGCTGATAAGAAAGCACTCGGAAAGGCTTTGGAGGATAACAAGGAATTGAAATCAAAGAACGAGTCCCTCCAAGCCACCGTGGATGGTCTTCGGGCTCGAGCCGCCAGGGTGCCATCCCATATCAACGATTGTTTGCGGAAACTGATCTGGGAGTATACAGTGCATTCTCCAACTTTCAGAAACCTGGCGGCCCTAGCTAATGCGACCTCGTCTGCTCTTTACTTTTTTAGAGGGAGTGTCCAGACGCAAAGAATCTTGGGCACATCCCTAACTCCTGAAGAGAGGGAGAGACTTGATCCCAGTTTGTCCGGCAAGTTCGAGCCTATAGACGCGGAGGACAAGCTCGACTGCTCGGGGGATCCATTCGGGGCGCTCCAATTCAACTTGGAGGAAGATTTGCACCAGCAAATATATTCAGAGGAGGTCAAAATACAGGAGGAGGGCCCATCGGTGGATGCGTTTCGGAGGTTGGCTACCTTATTCCCGGAACCGATGGGTCCCCTCTTGGGAGACATCTTTAAAGACGAGGAGATAATGGGTCAACGTGACCCTCCACTATATGTTCCTGGTAGTGTAACAGGGGCTCGGGAGCGCCACGAGGTCGAGATGGCGAGCTTTGTTCCCGAGAAGCTGCCCACTGTAAGGACTAAAGAAAAAGAGACTCCTCCTCTCGTCAACAATTAAGCTGGTAAGAAAGCGTCCTAGAGAAGCTGGTGAAAGTTCGGGCTCCAAGAGAAAGAAATAAACTTCCATATCTTATTTCTTCAGTTTTGTACTCTCCGTATTTTGTACTCCCCTTTCATATATGAAATTTGCTTTTATTTTCCTTTCGATTTTTGCACTTTACTTTCGAATAAAGAACAATACTTTGAATAATGTAAACTCTCCTCTTCTCAACTTTATTTTCCCGTTACCTTCTTCGTGAAATGTATAATTCCGAATAATCCACTTCAAGGAATAACCTTTCGAGAATATAAGAATATGCGTGAATCTCCGATATGGAATCTGTAATTCCGAATAATCCTTGACAAGGAATAACCTTCTGAGTAATAAGAATATGCTTGAATCTCCGATTATGGATGCGCAACAACAGCGCATATGATAATAATAAGGATGTGAGAGAGTCCCCAGTGTAGTGGGGTTTGCATAAGTCTGCAATAACTCTAAGGCGAAAGCCTCTTTAAAATGAGTAGATACTCAAGATAAGCACTGTTCTCCATTCACCAATATATCTCTGCCACCGGTATATACTTACACCCGGGGTCATCATACTCTCGCCGCCGGTATATACTTGCACCCGGGGTCATCATACTCTCGCCGCCGGTATATACTTGCACCCGGGGCCATCAAATTCTCGCCGCCNACCTCATTCTCATAGGGCCTCACGAAGCGCCCGTAATTTACTTGCACGTTGTAATTGCACCCCAATCAGCCCGTAATTTACTTTGTCTCCGGTATATACTTGCACCCGGCACTATCATACTTTCGCCTCCGGTATATACTTGCACCCGGGGCCATCACACTCTCGCCGCCGGTATATACTTGCACCCGGGGCCATCACCAGATCGTCCCGTTCATAAAACGGTGCCATCGCGTTCTCGACCCGTTCATAAAACGGAGTCGTCACATTCTTGCCACCGGTATACACTTACACCCGGGGCTATCGCACAATTGACCCGTTCATAAAACGGAGCCGTTCATAATTTTACACCCGGGGCTATCGTAAAACGAGTCGTTTGGCCCGTTCATAAAACGGTGCCATCGCACTCCGGTATATACTTGCACCCGGCACTATCATACTTTCGCCTCCGGTATATACTTGCACCCGGGGCCATCACACTCTCGCCGCTGGTATATACTTGCACCCGGGGCCATCGCCAGATCGGCCCGTTCATAAAACGGCGCCATCGCGTTCTCGACCCGTTCATAAAACGGAGTCGTCACATTCTTGCCACCGGTATACACTTACACCCGGGGCTATCGCACAATTGACCCGTTCATAAAACAGAGTCGTTTGGCCCGTTCATAAAACGGTGCCATCGCATTTTTGACCCGTTCATAAAACGGAGTCGTTTGGCCCGTTCATAAAACGGTGCCATGCGGAATCGGACCAGCCTTCGACGAGGGCGCGACCCTCGCCGGCGTGTCATGGAGGAGTCAGGTATATACTTGCACCTGATTTGCCACAGAAATCACACTATATCACTCTACATGGGCCCATTGACATATTCCAACAGTCATTATGTGTAGACGGTTCTGCTGCAGACAGGTAGACTCATCACATTGAAAATCTTTTGACACAGTATCTAATTTGACGAGATTGAAAATGATCGACTATAAGACAGGTGGTACATTGTATTTATGATTTAACCTATTAAATTTATTCCATCCTCCTTCGTACTAAAATGCAATGTACCTCCTCCTATCTTACCAGTCCCCTAGTCGATCGAATTCATGTCGTCAAAAAAGATACATAATAAATTAGAATATGACCACTAAAAAAGGGAGAAGAACTTTATTTTCAAAAAGATCGATGAGTCACGTCTATACATAATACTTGCGCAAATTGGAAATATACCGAGTCCGTGGCAGCTCCTCCCCGCTCATGCTTGCGATCTTATACGTTCCTCCTTTCACTACTTCCGTCACTCTGTACGGTCCTTCCCACTTTCGATCCAACTTACTAACATTTATGAGTGCCCACATGTGGAGGCCACACGCGGCACCTGCTTTAACGCCATTCACCCATGATTTTTTCCAATTGTTTCTGCTAGACACAATAATACTTGCATAATTCACTTGCTTGCTTTTTGAAGAACTTCATTGCATTGTATATGATACCAAGTACTTGGGGATCCCAAACTAGCAAACAATACGATGACGAGGAAAACTTCCCATTTCATGTTCCCAAACTCGGGGTAGTTATTCAACTTATATACGTTCAATGGCTCATTTCAATAACATAATGTGTAATTTCTTCATCTCCACAGCCATCTGGAAGGCCCATACTAATGTCAGTCCCCATGTGTCGATTGAGAAATCATGAACAATTGTTTAATTGTCACCACATGTACTCAGAGCAAATATGGCTCAACCTATACTTTCGCTTGCGATATTCATCGTAGATACTTAGATCAGCACTAACCCAATTTCCAACTTAACCTGCAGTATTTATCTCATCATCTTGTCATACTCAACATAGTTTCAGCATAAACTTCTCTTTGAATGCACTTAGCTTGCACCAGATGATAATTGACAGTTGATAATTAATCATCTTTATCACCCTTGATTCCTTAGACAATAGGTGGATTAGTACTATTGTTCTGTTGCATCGCGATACTCTTCATTGTATAAAATATCAATTTGAGAGTACATTATTATAAATATCCCATGAATGCATAGAATGCATCTCTCCAAACATCTTTGTTTATCGATCCGAAGAAAGATAAACTTTTATACGCCGAATCGCCAGAAAGACATGACTTTCCGATAATCGATAATATGTATCAAGAATTCTAACAACAATGGGTTTCACTCCCCTCAAACGACCCTCATTCTTTTGAGTGAAATACACTATAGATTGTTTTTATTCGGCCTCTCTTCATTGCTGGCTTAAAGGTCACGATTATATCATCTCCATATGAACTCAAAACTATTACAATGTCCACATATTCTTCCATATTGNTATGATTCTATAGATTCGTTCTCGTCCTGGGGTGACCTCATCAGTTGATTTCTCGACAATCATAATTGACAGTTGATAATTAATCATCTTTATCACCCTTGATTCCTTAGACAATAGGTGGATTAGTACTATTGTTCTGTTGCATCGCGATACTCTTCATTGTATAAGATATCAATTTGAGAGTACATTATTATAAATATCCCATGAATGCATAGAATGCATTTCTCCAAACATCTTTGTTTATCGATCCGAAGAAGGATAAACTTTTATACGATGAATCGCCAGAAAGACATGACTTTCCGATAATCGATAATATGTATCAAGAATTCTAACAACAATGGGTTTCACTCCCCTCAAACGACCCTCATTCTTTTGAGTGAAATACACTATAGATTGTTTTTATTCGGCCTCTCTTCATTGATGGCTTAAAGGTCACGATTATATCATCTCCATATGAACTCAAAACTATTACAATGTCCACATATTCTTCCATATTGGCCACATATTCTTCCATATTGACCACGCATTTTTATTCGCAAGTCCCCAGCGTTTACTCAATTAGTTATCGAAGTACCGCAATTGTCCGCATTCTCTATTTTGAGAATAGGAAATTCCGCCCATAGCAACGTACTAAGCATACTCGTTTTATTACCTGGAAAATTTTGGTGTACATCCCATTACTTGGTTAAATAGCATGGGTCTTAAGTTCACCGGCCATCAAAACCTTTGTGGTACCAAGAGCGGACATTGCAAATGTGACACATCATGTACCATTCTTCTCAACGATTCCTTGGAAGGAAATAATTACTCCACCCTTTCATGTCAATAGAAGGCTCCACCCTAAACTTTCATAACATCTTAAATCCTCTCTCTTAACTGGTCTAAGGTCGGTCCACCGAAATTCGACCTTTTGTAATCTCCTACTAACATTATTATGACCCTTCTTTCTCATCATCAAACTCAACTAAGGCAGCACTTATGATTTCTTTGAATGCGCAAAACATAAACCCAAAGGTTTATGATGATGAGTGGAGACATAAACGAATCGATGTTTATATAACACTTTCAACCTTCAATAGAAACCCGAGTATGTACTTATCAATTTATGTTTCGCTTGCAAACATCGTAGACCAAGAAATTTTTTTGTCTTTCACTAATAATTCACATCCAGATGGATTCCACATCACTCAATACTTCATCAATATACTGAAGCACTCGCTTGAATATTGGAAACGATTACTTCCATACCAGTTTTTATCTATATACCATCATTATTGACTTCCACACATTCATCTCCCCACATCTTTAAATATTGATTTCATCGACCACTAGTACATGACATCTAGTTTCTTCAAACCAAAAGGCAGAATTGGATAACTTCAAGCCGACAAACTTAGTCAATATATCAATGTCGACAATAGATTCAGGTACTCTGACCATGCTTCACTGAACTAAATAAAAACAATACAAACTCTGTAGGCAACGTTCGACTTTGGAGCCATCAAGTAGGTCCGAGACTGATTACATGCATTTCATAGGTTCAACGAGCCTTGCTTGCAATATGATTTTTACATCTTCAATAATTATGTCTTCGTTTTAACGGGATAATATCCACTTCTTTGGAGGACTTCATCTTCATTGTTAAAAATCCCCTTAATAATAGGGGTTCCATCTTTATGCCATTTTCTCGTTTTCTTGAAGAACAAAACCATATCATGTTAATACACTCGATCTTATATTTAGAATGCCACTATTTAGGGATATGATAGCTCCGAGTAGATTTAAAACACATCTTCTAAGGGGAAAATCATAATAGATGATAGGAATATCCACCACTACGATTTTCGTTATATATCCACCACTATAATAAAGAACTTTATATTTCCTGATATCCCAATATGACATGGAGAATAACAAATCGTTCGAAGGCAGCAAAACTGTTGTTAAACAAAACTAACTCAATACGCTGCTTATTAGTTGAATGCCAAGACCTTTGCTAGAATGCACACATGGTCAAGATACTCAATAGCTTAATAATGTCACAAGTTAATCAAGAAAAAACGCTCAATAATCATACATTTCCGGACGATAAATAAAATAACACAAGTTTGATATCTCTTTCGTGAACTCCAATTGGCATATTTATATAGCGGTTGATACTTCTGAAAACCCAAAAATCATAATTCTCAAGTATCTTTAAATAACTACTTAGCATCATGATGAATACATTATAAGCCGCATCCATTCTGGGTAACGAAGTAAATCGAACACATGAAGCCTTCACGATAAAATAAGAATAATCCGAACGAATACCATTTCGGATGATTAAGAACAATAATTAGGTGCTCTCTTCGACATAGAGTTCATGTTATTAATAATTTGATCATCGAGTATAGATTAAACTTCAATCATTGAAGCTCAATCGTTTCCTTTAATTCCAGATACTCAAGCATAATTCCAAGAGTTGCGAGACACTTCGAGGGGTTTCGTTAATGCAGGCCCACACAATTCAAATAGAGAACACCGGTAGTTAAAGGCATGACACATTTTTTCGACCAAAAATTAATCACCAATGAAAACCAGGGCGATTTGACTACTCCACAACATGCTCGAATCTACTGAATGATTAGTAAGAGACTTGATAGAGATGCTCGAATCCACTGGATCCACTAAGTAGAGATGTCGAGACATAAATATATGCTTTATAAAATGAGAAGACGAGACCATCTTTGAATAATATACTTCCACTCGGGAGTTTCATTTTATGATTTTTTCATAACCTCACGCATTTCGTGGTTATTTGTTGATTAATAACTTGGCCTTTTAAGCACATCATCACTATCCATACTTGAAGCTTCTCCTTATGTCACAATAAATACATTTATTCGCGAACGTCTTATCTTCCATACTAGTTTGCCTTTTGTGATAATAATTTCTCGATGCGTTGTATTCCCAAAAACTTATCCTTCGATGACTGTCTTATCATTTTAAAACTCTTCAATATGCGTATTTGTGATTTCTCTGTCTGTCACGATAAATACTCGTTCATTCATCGATCCTCTCAATTCGACGCTAGTATTTTGCCATAAAAACTTCTGAAAGGCAAACTCTTTTCAACTCGTCAATATAAATATTGAGATGTTATACGACATGCACAATCTTTTGAATGCCAAATCCACTAGAGTCTCAGTAAACTTCGTTAATCTCGGAGTCTCGAGCGAAAAACTAACCATCTGAAAGCTAATCGACTTCTTACAAGGTCTCCATAAAGGTCATTAATAATTCTCCAATGAATAACTAGGACATCCCATTGATAATGCAAAAAATAGGTAACCCACATCATTAATGTCGTACTTCCACACGATATGTGATTTTGAACAAATTGAGTACATATTGAGTAAACTCCCACAAACTTATGACGTCTTGACTAAGATCATGTTGAATAGATCTTATGGAAATCACTATAATCTTTTATTGGGTAATGGTGCCAACTTCCTCGACCTCGCTCTCGGGCATTCCTTCCACCGTATAACTCAACACACCAAGCCAATCTTCTCCAAAAACCAATCAACACACGACACCAATCGGAACTGTAATGAAAATATGACAAAATATTTGGGACAGCTGAGTCCCCGGTGTCATTGCTTGTAATAGAGGAGCAGGCGTATATAAGAGATCCACCTTTCTTCCCTTCAATCATGGCGAGAAATATACTTGGAACTCAATAAATAGACTTGCAATTGAATACCAACAAGGTTTGTATATCGGACTTTGGTAGATAATCTATCATTTCCTGAATACGTCCTGTACATGTAAGTCCAAGCCCTTCAATGCTTTAGTAGTAATCCTTTAAAAACCAACGGCGATCAACCTTTCTCATTTCCCATAACCTCTTCTTTTCTTATGTATTCGGTAAATCATGTTGACTTGGAACTTCCAACTTTCCNTCCCTTCAATCATGGCGAGAAATATACTTGGAACTCAATAAATAGACTTGCAATTGAATACCAACAAGGTTTGTATATCGGACTTTGGTAGATAATCTATCATTTCCTGAATACGTCATGTACATGTAAGTCCAAGCCCTTCAATGCTTTACTATTAATCCTTTAAAAACCAACGGCGATCAACCTTTCTCATTTCCCATAACCTCTTCTTTTCTTATGTATTCGGTAAATCGTGTTGACTTGGAACTTCCAACTTTCCGCAACAAACACTCTCTCCAACAATTTTGTACACATGTATTCAATCCAGCAACACGTAGACAAATTCCCCCAATGAAACTATGCAATCAACTCATTCTCCACGTGAGGTTCACGTTTATCGCAAGGGCCAATCAACCGCCGCTCCATGCGATACTCAATATCGCCACAAACCTGGTTAGAAAAACATACAACCTCTCTGAAGGGTCATTATGCCACACCGAATATAACTCATACTTGAATCCCTAGTGAAATAGTAGAAAACATCATCAACTAATTGAATTGTTGTAGAGTAAAGTATATGGTCACATCTTTGAAGTCCATCAAAATTAACATGGATCTCGAGATTTGATATCAAGGAGATCCTAAAGTATCTCAATATACGCCAATCTTATGAAGAATAACTCCCTCGCGAACGGAGGTATGTGAATGTATCGGACACGTTCGACATATACATATATCTTCTTTATAGCCGAGGACTATATGACGCCCAATATTTCCATACTATGAAGTGAAATCCTTTGAAGAACTCAAAATATCCCAATTTTTCGATAAATGTATCGAAATGAAATAGTAAAATGCCACCGAAATCCGACCCGAAAAATATTACACCGTCGCATCACCATATGCTTGTAGACGAAAAATGGAGCCTCAAAATATATATTATTTATTTATTTATTTTTTTTTTGTTTTTTTTCCGGACCCTTGCACACCTTTGGCATGTCCTCGGCACATATTCATGCAATATGATAATCTTCCAATGCCTTCATAAATAGTTCTCCCCGGATGAAAACCCGCTCCGGGAGGGCCGAATAGTTACATTTTGAGCAGGGGGCTCGTCCAGAACTGACGACCGAGCCCCCGGTGACACAACAAAATCATCATTAACTTGAGGAATAGGATCCGCCTCAATTTCTTTATCAAAAAATATCTTCATCAGAATTCCGTGTAGTCATGATAACAGAAATCCAAACTCAGCAATAAAGCTCTCAATGGGATAAAAATCTCGGTCCCCACGGACGGCGCTAAACTGATCTAGTATAAAATTATTTTGGGTGTTTATTTTTAGATCAGTCAATTTAAAAATTACTTGAAATTAAATTGTTGTGAGGACACGAGCGATATACGAGTTTGGGCCCACAATGTGTGAGCTTACGTCCTCGGGAGAGCAAAGCTCTACCTTGGTTTTCACTATAATATTCGGCGAGTACAATTACAATGAGATGATAACGATAATACGGACGAAAACGGCTCGAAAAACGATCAAATCTGCAGTCGCGCTCCACTGGACGCGAGTGAACAGTGCAGGCAGGCAGGGGCTGGTTGTGACCAACACGGTTGGGCGCGAGGGAACCACTGGTCGCGACTATACTATCTGGTCGCGAGTGGGCGACTGGACGCGAGTGAACAGGACCAGTCGCGTTCGACTGACTGGGCGCGAGTGGCCGCGATTGGACGCGACTGGGCTCGGCTGGACGCGATTGGACGCGAGTCAGAGATGAAGTTCTGCCTTGGGAGATGCGGAAAGAGTCCGAATCTTTTCTCAATGCATTGGGGCTCCTATTTATAGAGAAATCCATCCCAAAACCCACTCACTTGAGCCCATAAGCCTAGTTCACCTCACTTAGCCCAAAGTGATTAAATATTCCCAATTATGATATAATAAATGCCATGTTGATCTCGAAGCCTCGGGAACCAACCCGGACAAGATATTAGTCGGAAATACGATCATAAAATTCCCGAGAACCTCGTATGTCAGTTCTTTGCCTTAGGATAGCGAATACGCAGCCACATAACATCATTGCACCCGACC
>RWGZ01001196.1:0-20241 GCA_009725065.1 Utricularia reniformis | reverse complement strand
AATCGGGGATTGTCTCACAGATCTCTTCGGAGAAAGGGAGCATCAAATCTCCCAACGCGGCAGAGACACCTCCAGATTCATGGGATGATGTCTGGGTTACATGCAGATTATGCCACCAGTCATCATCCTTGCTTCGCCTGATCGGGGCATCCATGGCCCGATCAAATAGTTTAGGATTGCGCCCCAGATTAGGCCCTCAATCCCTCTGCATTCCCAGGGTTTCCAACTCCCTGGTAAGTTCGTCGATGCGTTTCTGCAACTGTTCCTGGTCCGTCCCAGGAACGAGAGTTGGAGTTCTAATTAAAGGAGGTGGAGTAGATTGGTATCTCGGCCTCCTCATTGTTACTCCGTGCCTGAGAATCTTCTCTTCATCGGAGCTATGCACCTCTGGGTCGCTTTTGTACCCTCTGCTTGCTGGAACAGGGCTTTTGATAGCCAGTGGTTCTGTTCCACTCCTCTCCGACGTAACTTCCATTATAATTTTCCTTACAACAGCTTCCAGGTCCTACAAAGAGAACGTTGACGCTGGAAGGCTGCTGGGAAGCATTTCACTTTCGTTCGTCGAAGTTCCAGTAAAGACCTCGAATGGGGATTAGAAAATCCTCCCCACAGACGGTGCCAAATTGTTGTGGTTCAAAAACCGGAGTGTCAACAGTCGTCCGGTTCGTTGCAAGAAGAACTCGGTTGTGATTTAGTTAATGTGTGAAGGATTGTTTTCTTCGCATCCCAAGTGTCTTTTTTATACGCCTATTGTGCTGCGTGAACAGTAAGGTGTCGTTTTGTGCTTGTCCTCTGCAGCTTGGTCAACTCGTGTCAGGCGGGACAGCCGCCGGGCATGACTTCGTAGGGCTGCATGGCGCTACTAGCCGGCTATTTCCAGACTAAAGGAGGCTCATATGACTCCGCCAGACCATGCCTCTGACAGAATTGTCGGAGGTTGTCGTCGCATGTTGAGGAATGTGGATGGCCCGAAGCATGGCCTGTGAGATGTGGACCGATTGGTCCTAGTGAGGGGGAGAAAGCTGGGCCCTAGCGGTCGGGCCCGACTGGCCTGGCTGGGCCGTCCATTCACGTGACCTGGATCAGAGACTCCTAGTTCGGCTTAAGTTACTTCGGTTGGTCTCACTAAGCTTGACCCTGATCAGGTTCGGGGTACCGGGGATCTCATCACTAGCCCCTCGAACTCTATCGCCACCATGGTGGTGATGTGAGTTAGATTATTAGATCGAGAGCGTTTGAGGCAGCAGTGCCCGATCGCAACAACAGAATACCGTACCCGAACTGGTCGTAACGGCGTCCTTGGGGACCGATCATGCACTTAAAAATTTCAGAGTGTGAATTTTCAAATTTGAAATTCGTAACGGTTAAGGGTAAAAGCGCAATTCTGGGCTCTATAGTNAACCCCGGAACTAACGTACGAGGAAGTCCCAGTAAAGATCCTAGGCAGAGAGGAAAGAAGGCTCAGAAACAAACAAATCCCCATGGTGAAGGTACAATGGTCCAATCAAGGAGAAAGGGAAGCTACATGGGAAACGGAACGGGAAATTAGACAGAGAGCGCCGGAGTTAATGGAAGATTGGTACGCACGAGTTTCAGGACGAAACTCAAAATGAGTGGGGAATGATGTAATAGCCGAGAAAAAGGTATGTCGGGATGATAATAGAAAATATAGTGATAAAGTCTAGAAGGGAAATAATGAGGGATACGGGAACTAAAGAACGTAAAAGGAAACGAAAAGATTTAAATGAAAAGCATGAGATAAAGAAGGAGGAAAAATGAAAAAGAATGAAGAGTCAAAATGTGAATTAAGGAAGTTAAAACATCTATAAATATGGGTTAGAAAGCCCAAAAACCAAGCCATTTATCACTAAACCGCAAAAACGTACGGAAAACGCCAAAACATCAAAATTATTGTGGAAATTTCATGATCAGTGTCTTTTTGTCGCGGAAATTTTCACAGTAATTTTTATCGCGGAATTTTTGGGTAAGAACTTTGTCGCGGAAATTCCCATGTTGAATATTATCGCGGAAAATTTCAAAGAGGAAATTTGTTGCGGATTTTCAAAGCTTGGTAAATTGTCGCGGAAACTGAATTACGTGTTGTTTTGTCGTAGATTTCAGGGTTAGAGTATTTTTATCGCGGATTTGAACAACATAAGGATTTTATCGCGGAAATACACAATTAGGGTGTTTTCGTCGCATTTTGATGTCGGATCGTGAAGGAGAGAGATACGAAGGGTCTACGGTAACCAAACAGACAACAATATGATGATAACGTCAAAAAAAAATGATGATGATGAATGATGTAGTAATAAAATATGTTACGAATTGTAGGGAAGCATCAGAGATCATAACAAGCGAAAACAACAGGTAAGCGGAGTGAACACGATATAGTAAGGGAAGGTTCAGACTTAGGAAATGGGATTGGGTTAGTAAAGAAGGAAGAAAAGATACGAATGAATGAGGTAAATGATAATAAGACTCGGGGTGAGGAAGGATGGACCGTCCGATCGAACCCGGCATCGTGCCTAGTACACAATTCGCCAAAGGAAGGGCATGCCTGATGAAGGGAACGGTAAGTTCCAAAAAGGAAAAGATACGTACGAAGAGGGCAGAACGGTTCCGGGTGGAAAAAGGGGTAGCGCCTAAGTACCCACCCGGGGAAGGGAAGTATATGACCCGTCGAGTCATCCAACAGCTAACGGTTGGCTTGGGCGGGATATGCACCGAGCATGTAATCTCGGCAACAGTAAAGTTAATGAATGACGGGAATGATAAGGGTAAAAGAAGAGGGAAATAAGGAAAACGGTTAAGTGAAATGATTCACGTGTGCGTGTACGGTTTAATTAAGAAACGAAAAGATAACGTGTAGCGTGTGTGAAGTTTCCTTTAATAAATTGTGACCGCTTTACAGATTTTGTAGGTGACGCGGACGAGGTATGAGAGGGGAATGGGAAGAAAGTCGTCGGTTGTCCGATGATAGAGTCCGTCCTTTGGAGAATACTCTAAATTATGTTGACGTATTTTCATGTTTCGAACTATGTTTTAAATTTGCATTCGAATATTTCCGTTTTAATTATCGTATTTTTACAAAACAACTAGGCCCATATTGAGGGCGTTACAAATGGTATCAGAGCGTAACATCGTTACTAAACCGGTAACGGTGCTATCCTACGTAGAAGAGTCTAGGAAAACTCGTAGGAGGACAACCGACCATAGGAAGTGATGGGCATAGAATGTAACGGATGACATGAATAGGAGTAAGATATAACGAAAGTTTAATGTAGGAATGGCGCCTAGAACGAGAGCGCATGGAAACCGAGAAGAGGATAGCAACGCATCAGAACAGGCACCGGCGACAGAGACTCCGTTTGCGGATTCATCGACGCGTCTCACGTTTAGTCAGGAAAGCCTCAGGGACCTGTTTCAGACCATGGCAAGTTCCCTAGTTAGCGCAATAAGACAGGGACAGGCGGAGTGGAGAAACTCCGTGCAAATGGAACTAGGGGCAAGGCCCGAAAAGAATAGGATGTACTACAATGAGGCATTAAAGAAGGCTGGGATGAACAGCTTCACGGGGGATAAGATGGGAGATGCGGAAGCGTGCATTATCCGCCTTGAGGAGAAGCTCGAACTGATCGAAGCCCCAGAGGAGCATAGGGCAGGATTGGCCCCACTATGGTTCGATGGTAGTACCGCCCGATGGTGGAAGAGTGTGTCGGCCGCATTACTGAAGGATGGGCCTATCTCTTGGGCAAAGTTTAAGAATGCGTTCTTGGACTACTACATGCCGAAAGGACTTAAGAAAGCTAAGAGGGCCGAATTTGACAGACTGACTCAGGGAAACCGCCCCGTTATGGAATAAATGCAAAAATTCATTGAGCTAGGCAGGTACGCCCCCGAGATCATGGGGAGTGAACAGGAAAAGATGCACCGCTTCACGGAAGGACTGAATGAGAAAGTGAAACTAACTATGTATGGCCGCGACGATGAAGAATTTTCTAGTTTGGTGGCGGCAGCAGTCCGAGTTGACGGAGGGCTACGGAGAATGGATAAGGAGCGCACTAAGAACTCTACAAAGAACGAAGTTCAAGGATGGGGAGAATGGAAAGGAAAGACCACTGCAGAGGGTTTCGGATCAGCACCAGGACTACCGATCAGGCCTGCGTGCACCAAATGCGGAAAGAACCATTTTGGAGAATGTCGCGCAGGAACTAACAGTTGTTTCAAGTGTGGCCAGGAAGGACATTTTGCGAAGGATTGCCCAAAGCGAAGGAGGATCGAAACCGGGGTAACCGAAAACAGAGTGTGGGAAAGAATTACTGGAAATGCTCGAGTGTTTGTTGGGAACAAGGAACAGGCATCGGAGGCTGAGGACGTCTTCGTAGGTACACTACTTATTAACGGCTTTACAGCTTTCGTATTATTTGACCGTGGGGCGACACACTCGTTTGTGTCGGAGAAGTTAGCAAAACGGTTTGGGATAACGGGAAGTAAAGCTAAAATCAAATTAAAAACACCGGGATCCGAAGCCATGGAGGCAAATAGAATCTACAAAGGGTGCACGGTAGAAGTGGACACAGTGCGAACAGAGGCAGATTTGATTGAGTTAGGGGATATGGGATTCAATGCCATACTAGGAATTGATTGGTTATCTAAGTACGATGCGCAAGTAAGATGTCGGGAACGTACGATCACGTTTAGTACGCCCCGAGAGGGGAGACAGGACATGGTCGGAGAATCAATTACGAGTGAGGAGGAAGAATATATGGATCGATCGAACTGGCTAGCATTTGTCACGACGGAGAAGGAAGGGACACCATTGGAGTCCGTTCCAGTAGTTTGTGAATACAGCGATGTATTTCCCGACGAGCTGCCGGGGCAACCGCCTCAGAGAGAAGTAGAAATGGGAATAGAACTACTTCCTGGAACGCAACCGATTTCTAAGGCCCCATACCGAATGGCACCCCAAGAAATGCAAGAACTGAAGCAACAGATTGAGTCGCTATTGGAAAAAGGATTTCTAAGGCCAATCAATTCCCCTTGGGGACACCAGTATTGTTTGTTAGAAAGAAAAGCGGCGAGTTAAGATTGTGCTACGACTACAGAGAATTAAACAAGGTCACGATAAATAATAAGTACACATTACCTAGGATCGACGACTTGTTTGATCAGTTACAAGGTACAAAGGTATTCTCAAAATTAGACCTGAGGTCAGGGTACCATCAAGTTCGAGTAAGAGAATGAGACATACCGAAGACAGCCATTCGAACGAGGTACGGCCATTACGAATGCACGGTGGTACCGTTTGGATTAACTAATGCCCCAGCAATTTTCATGGATTTGATGAATCGGGTGTTTCGTAAATACCTAGACAAGTTTGTGGTGGTGTTCATTGACGACATCCTAGTTTACTCTCGCAACCAGGAAGAACACGAGCAACATCTGAGAATAGTGTTACAGACTCTCAGACAAGAGAAGTTATATGCGAAATACAGCAAGTGTGAATTCTGGATGGACATCATAGCTTTCCTAGGCCACGTAATATCAGCAGGGGGGTGACGGTAGACCCAACAAAGATAGAAAGAGTTACGAATTGGCCAAGGGCGACAAATGCTCGTGAAGTAAGGAGTTTCTTAGGTTTAGCCGGGTACTACCGGAAATTCATCGAAGGGTTCGCAAGGATTGCTAAACCGTTGACAAATTTGACCCGAAAGGAAACGAGGTATACGTGAGATGAGAAATGCGAAGAGAGTTTTGAATGTCTCAAAACGAAACTGACATCTGCTCCAATACAAGTATTACCCACACCAGGGCAGGATTTCACGGTATACAGCGACGCTTCGAAAGAAGGACTCGGGTGTGTGCTGATGTAAGGGGGGAAAGATATAGCATATGCATCACGTCAGTTGAAGATACATGAGTTAAACTACCCGACACATGATTTGGAATTAGCCGCGGTAGTATTCTCACTCAAGATTTGGAGACATTACTTGTACGGGGTGAAATGCGAGATATTCACCGACCACAAGAGTTTGAAGTACCTATTCACTCAGAAGGAACTTAATATGAGACAACGGAGATGGTTGGAACTGATAAAAGATTATGATCTGGACATCCAATATCACCCCGGAAAGGCTAACCAGGTAGCCGATGCATTGAGCAGAAAGACTCATGGCGCGCTAGCCAACACGTTGATTAGGGAAATGGAGAGCCTGCAACTGGAAATGGTAGAATCGACCACATTCATGTTAGGGACGATTACCGCGAAGCCGGGGATACTGGAGGAGGTACTAGAAGCACAAATATCAGACCCTGAGAAACCAGTGACGCGAAATGGGGGGAACAGAACCGATAAATGGGAAATAAGCAAAGGAAGCGCTGGGCTAATCCGAATGAATGAACGTATATGGGTACCAAACAGGCCAGAATTAAGAAAGAAGATTATGACGGAAGCACACAGTTCAGCATTCTCAGTTCACCCAGGAAGTACTAAGATGTATCGAGACCTAAAGACGCACTGGTGATGGAATGGAATGAAAAACGAGATTGCCAACTTTGTGGCCAAATGCGAAAACTGCCAACGAATTAAGGCCGAACACCAACGCCCGGGGGGCGAACAACAACCCTTAGAAATTCCAGAATGGAAATGGGATAGCATCGGCATGGACTTTGTGGTAGGACTACCCAAGAGCCCACGGAAGAACGACGCAATATGGGTAGTGGTGGACCGTCTTACGAAGGCGGCTCACTTTTTGGCAGTCAAGACAACGTACGGAGTGGACAGGCTACCCAGAATATATGTGGATAACATAGTCAAATTTCATGGAGTTCCAGTAAATATCGTGTCAGACAGGGACCCGAGATTCACGTCTAGATTTTGGCAAAGTTTACAGAAATCGCTCGGAACTCAGTTATGCATGAGCACAGCCTATCATCAACAGACGGATGGTCAGACCGAGAGAACCAACCAAATTATGGAGGATATGTTACGAGCATGTGTATTTGAGTTTAAGGGAGGTTGGGAGGATTTCCTACCGCTAGTAGAGTTTGCGTACAATAACAGCTTTCAGAGCAGCATTGGTATGGCGCCATATGAGGCATTTTACGGGAGGAAGTGGGTGAGAGTACGACCACGGGGACAGAATTAGTGGAAGTCACCATTGAAAAGGTAGCCGTGGTACGAAAGAACATTAAGGCGGCACAGGACCGATACAAAAGTTGGGCAGACACAAGAAGGAGACCTTTAGAGCTAAAAGTTGGGGATCACGCATACCTAAAGGTATCACCTATGAAGGGGGTGCTAAGGACCACAAGGACAGGGAAGCTGAGCCCCCTTTATATCGGACCATATGAGCTGGAACGAAGGATCGGAAACCTAGCATATCAGCTGAAGCTTCCGGAGGAAATGGGGGAATACACAACGTGTTCCATGTATCCCAACTGAGGAGAAGGGTGACTGAAGGGATCCAAGAATGTGTGGGGGAACCCATAGAGATAACCCCGGAACTAACGTACGAGGAAGTCACAGTAAAGATCCTAGGCAGAGAGGAAAGAAGNAACTAACGTACGAGGAAGTCCCAGTAAAGATCTTAGGCAGAGAGGAAAGAAGGCTCAGAAACAAACAAATCCCCATGGTGAAAGTACAATGATCCAATCAAGGAGAGAGGGAAGCCACATGGGAAACGGAACGAGAAATTAGACAGAGAGCGCCAGAGTTAATGGAAGATTGGTACGCACGAGTTTCGGGACGAAACTCAAAATGAGTGGGGAAGGATGTAATAGCCGAGAAAAAGGTACAATGAAACAAATAGTAGGGAACGTAGCGGTAAAGTCTAGACGAGAGATAATGAGGGATACGGGAACGAAAGAACGTAAAAGGAAACGAAAAATAGAAAAGTAAGGAAAAAGATAAAAAGGGGGTCAAAAGCAAAGGAATGAGGGGTTAAAGTGTGAATTAGAAAAGTTAGGATGTCTATAAATAGGGGTGAGGAGGCCCAAAAACGAGTTAATCATCATTAAGACACAAAAATTCGAAAATTTCCGCGAAGAAGGAAATTGTCGCGAAAATTTTGAAGGGCAAAAATTATCGCGAAAAAGTACCAAGGGCAAAATTGTCGCGGAAATTTGGAAGGCAAAATTGTTGCGGAAATTTTGAAGGGCAAAATTGTCGCGTAAATTACGAAGAGTAAAATTATCGCGGATTTCATCCCCAGTGCAAAATTATCGCGGATTTTTATCCCAGTGTATTATTATCGCGGATTTCAGGGCAGAGGTGGAATTGTCGCGGAAATACTAAATTCGAGTGTTTTCGTTCCGTCCCGAAGTCGGATCGTGGGAGGAAAAAGGACACGGGAAGCACGGGAAGATTATAACAGGCTAAAGCAAACGGTAAGCGGAGTGAACACAATATAGTAAGGGAAGGTTCAGACTTAGGGAATGGGATTGGGTTAATAAAGAAGGAAGAAAGGATACGAATGAATGAGATAAATGATAATAAGACTCGGGGTGAGGAAGGATGGACCGTCCGACCGAACCCGGCATCGTGCCTAGTACACGATTCGCCAAAGGAAGGGCATGCTTGATGAAGGGAACGATAAGTTCCAAAGAGGAAAAGATACGTACGAAGAGGGTAGAACGGATCCGGGTGGAAAAAGGGGTAGCGCCTAAGTACCCACCCGGGGAAGGGAAGCATATGGCCCGTCGAGTCATCCAACAGCTAACGGTTGGCTTGGGCGGGAGATGCACCGAGCATGTTAATCTCGGCAACAGTAAAGTTAATGAATGATCGAAATGATAAGGGTAAAAGAAGAGGGAAATAAGAAAACGGTTAAGTGGAATGATTCACGTGTGCGTGTACGGTGTAACTAAGAAGTGAAAAGATAATGCGTAGTGTGTGTGAAGTTTCCTTTAATAGATTGTGACCGCTTTACAGATTTTGTAGGTGACGTAGACGAGATATGATAGGGATAGGGGAAGGAGGTTGTCAGTTGTCCGGTGATAGAGTCCGGTCCTTTGGAGAATACTCTAAATTATGCTGTCGTACTTTCATGTTTCGAACTATGTTTTAAATTTGCATTCGAATGTTTCCGTTTTAATTATCATGTTTTAATAAAACAACTAGGCCCAAATTAGGGTCGTTACAAATAGTATCAGAGCGTAACATCGTTACTAAACCGGTAACGGTGCGATCCTACGTAGAAGAGTCTAGGAAACTCGTAGGAGGACAACCGACCATAGGAAGGGATGGGCATAGAATGTAACGGATGACATGAATATGTGTAAGATATAACGAAAGTTTAATGTAGGAATGACGCCTAGAACGAGAGCGCATGAAAACGAAAGCTTATAAGCCCCCGCGACCAGGTTCTTCATGACCCGATAGGGCCCTTCCCAATTTCTATCTAGCTTCCCCACATTTCTCTAAACTCTTACATTTCTGAGAACGAGGTCGCCTTCTGAGAATTCTCTGGGCACAACTAGTTTGTTATGAGCTCGCTCCATCGTTCTTTGGTAAGCACACATGCACGCATAGATGGCGTTTCTTTTATCTTCAATCATTTCCAAGTCCAAGGATCTTCGCTCATTATTCAAATGTTCGTCATATTGGGTTATTCGAGGTGACCTTATGGCGACCTCCACTGGACTGACCGCTTCGGACCCGAATACCAAAGAAAATGGAGATTCCTGGGTCGTTGAGCGGGGAGTGGTGCGGTACGCCTACAGCATCTCGTACATGTGATCGGGCCACTTTCCTCCCAAATCTTCCAACATAGTTTTTAATCCCTTCAGGATAACTTTGTTGGAGACTTCTGTCAATCCGTTGGTCTGGGGATGAGCTACCGATGAGAAATGTTGAGCGATACCCAATTTGACGCAAAGATCCCGAACGGCTTTTCCGCGGAATTGGAGCCCATTGCCAGATACAAAAGCTCGAGGTACCCCGAAGCGGCTTATGATATTCCTCCATAGGAAATGCTTTACCACCTTTTCAGAAATGATAGCCACCGCTTCAGCCTCGATCCACTTTGTATAATATTCTACCGCCACTATGCAAAACTTCCGCTACTGGACCGATCGAGGGAACGGTCACAAGATATCAATCTCCCGTCTGTCGAATGGACAAGGAAGAGGAGTCATCGATAAGGATGCCCCTGGTAACTTGGGGACTGGAGAATGGTATTGGCAAACAGCGCAGCGTCTTGTGTACTTCTTTGCATCCTCAAGGAGCGTTGGCCAGAAATAACCAGCTCTAACGACACGATGATATAGTGATCGGGCCCCAGAGTGTATCCCGCACATCCTCTCATGAACATAAATCATGACGGCCTCAGCCTCCAAGGGGGATAAGCATCGCAAGAGCGGTCCCTCAAAACTTTTCTTGAATAGGTGCCCGTCATTAAGCACATATCGTGTCGCCCGGGTTTCAATTTTTCTGGCCTCTGATGCGTTATCCGATAGATGGCCGTTGGTCAGATATCTGATAAAAGAGGCCATCCACGTGGTATCTTCTGGGGAGTCAATGGCATTAATCTTTAAATCTTGGAGTTCATGGCATAGAGCCCCCACCTCCTCGAATGACTGTTCGGTCACCGGAATCTCGACCGAAGGTCTATCCTGAATATGGACCGATACCGTGCCTGGTTCAACGTCTGGTAAGCCTGCGGCCAATCTGGCTAATGCATCAGCCACCTTGTTTTGTTCTCTAGGCACGTGATCAAGTGAGAACTCTCGAAACTTCTTTGCCAACTCCAAGACCTTTGCATGATATAATTTCATGGTTGGCTCGTGTGTCTCGAATCGTCCTGCGAATTGCTCCACCACCAACTTGGAGTCGGAGAACATTGGCACTTTCGCAACTCCCATCTTTTGAGCTAGGGTCATCCCCGACAGAACGGCTTCGTATTCCACCACGTTGTTCGTTCCAGAAAATAAGAACTTGACCGCGGAGTGGATGACGTTGCCTTGAAGTGTAGTGAGGGTGATGCCCGCTCCCTTTCCTCCGAAGGTTGATCCATCAACATAAATGACCCATCGGTCGTCCTCTTGGTTGAGAAATATGAGCGATCGGGTCATCTCGACCACGAAATCCGCAAGGACTTGAGCTTTGATGGCCCTTCGGGGAACGAATTCCAGATACATGGAGCTGATCTTGATCTTCCACTTAGCCAACCTCTCAATAGAATCCGCCTGACTCAGTACTGCCTTCAAAGGCTGATCGGTATACACATAAACCTTGCGACCTTCGAAATAATGCTTAAGCTTAGCTATAGCTTTCTGCAAGGCCAACATGAATTTCTCCAAGGTTGTGTATCTTGTTTCGGCTGGTACCAGGGAATGGCTAACGTAGTAAACGGGCCGATGAATATCATCCCCAATGGTCACCAGGGCTGCGCTGACTGCGGCTTCTGACACGGCCAAATACAACCCCAAGGGTTCGTGGCACGTCGGGCTCACTATGACAGGAGGAGTGCTCAAATAAGTCTTCAAGTCGGAAAATGCCCGATCGCACTCCTCGGTCCAGCCAAGATGGCTAGCTTTTCTCAATGTCCTGAAAAAAGGTAGAGCCCGGTCAGTGGATCTAGAAATAAATCTGCTCAATGCCGCCAATCGGCCAGTCAGCCTTTGGAATTCTCGCTTGTTTCTTGGAGGCTGCATATCAATAATAGCTTGGACTTTCTCCGGATTGACCTCGATGCCTTTCTCAGAAACGTAATATCCAAGGAATTTGCCACTTCGAATCCCGAAGCAACACTTGTTTGGATTTAGTTTGAGTTTATATTTACGGCATACTTCGAAACAGCGAGACAAGTAAGGAATATGATCTTCATCATTCATGGACTTGACAATCATATCATCAACATACACTTCCATAATATGGCCTATCAACTCCCTAAAGATCTTGTTGACCAGCCTTTGGTATGTTGCTCCGGCGTTCTTTAAGCCAAAAGGCATAACTTCGTAGCAGTAAACGCCGTCTTCTGTCATGAATGATGACTTCTTTTGATCTTCCTTAGCAAGGAAGATCTGATGGTACCCGGAGTAAGCGTCCATGGTACTCATCATGGTGCTGCCCGCCACAGCATCTACCAATCGGTCAATATGCGGCAGTGGGAATGGGTCCGACTCGCAGCTCTTGTTGACGTCGGTAAAGTCCACACACATTCTCCACTTCCCATCTGCCTTGGAGACCACCACTGGGTTTGCAACCCACTCAGTGTAGTGGATCTCCCTGATGAAGCCCGACCGCAGCAACTTGTTCACCTCTGCCCGGATGATTTCAATCTTCTCAGGAGAATAGCGTCTCCTCTTTTGCCTTATAGGCTTGATCCCAGGTTCGGTGTTGATCCGATGCTCACTTTCGGATCGGTCAATTCCCGGAACATCGTCCGGGGTCCAAGCGAAGATGTCCACATTGCTTCTCAGCAAGCGGACCAGCTCTTCTTCGAAGGTCGGGGCCAGATGTGCCCCGATGCGAGTAGTCTTGGTTGAGTCATCCTCAACCAAGTTGATAAGCTTGAACCCGACGGGTTCCATAGCTTGCCTCGGGTGCGGGGGCTCTTCGAGCAAATCCACCCGAGCTCTCTTGATGGGTGCCAAGGTTCGGCACGAGCTCATGTAGCACTGTCTTGCTACTTTCTGGTTCCCCTTAACAGAAATCACTCCATGAGTGGAGGGGAACTTGAGCATCATATGGTACGTAGAAGGGACCGCCTCAAACTTACTGAGGCCGGTCCGTCCAATGATAGCGTTGTAAGCCAGATCGACTTCAACGACTATGAACTCCAGGGTCTCCGATCGGTCCCTGCCCGGTTCTCCTAGTGTGACTGGGAAAAGAATTTTCCCGCACGGGATAACACTTCTCTGGTCGAACGACCAGAGGGTTATATTGGCAATCGGGAGATCATGGGCCGCGGCTCCTAGCATCTCCGCCACTTCACGCTTTATCAGGTTGCATGAAGCCCCGGTGTCCACCAGAATCCTATGGACCCGTCGATCGGCGATAATTCCAGTGATGATAAGAGGATCATCACATGGATCGGTGACCCCTTCTCGATCGGCTGCGGTAAAAATGATTTCTCCCTCAAAGGTTGAGGACCGCTCAGCCGATTCGTACTTGACCAGCGCCACAGATTCGGAGCTCTCGGGGAACTCCTCACGCGCTGCTCTTTTTCGGTCCCTGACCGACTCATTAATCCTTATTCCGCCGGAGATAACATAAATATCTCCAACGGCCTCCCTTTCTCTGGGCACCTCCTGATTTGGGGGAGGTTGGGTACCCACTTCGGCAGGTGGGGGAGCTGGTTGCTCCCTCCTGTCTCCTTCATTTCGCGGGGCCCTGCCGCCTCGGCTCCGCCATCTCTTTCTTCGGCCCTGGCCCCGGTTCTCCTGACCGGGCTGGCCCCTATCCTGTTCGGGTTGGGGAGATCTTCGGTCTCCCGCCAGGTTGTTGTAATGTCGGGGCTGACCCCGATTGTCTCTTCCCCTTGGCCTGTGACGATCGTCACCCTGATGGCCCACTCGGGGAGAGTCAGCCCGCTTGCCCCTTCGATCAACATGATCGGGCTTTTCCCTGTTCATTGCCGCGACTGTCTCTCGCAGTAGCGGGCATTTCAAAGTTGGGTGATCGCGGTTGTGATGCAACTCGCAATAAACCCGATTGTCCTCCTTCTTCGGAGGAGCGATCTTTTCAGCCACAGCCGTAACCTTCCGCGGCTGTCTCTTAGGGTAAGACACCCTATGGTCACCTGCGGGATCAGAATTCCCGCCAGACTTTCGATATCCCGCTCCCAGCGCTTCATCCACCTTGATGTACTTGTTGATTTTCTGAAGAAGCTTCCCCAAGGTGGATGGCGGGCTCTTCACAAGGCTGGCCGAAAGGCCACAAGGTCCTAAGACCTATTGCAAGATATCGATTTTGTCTCGGAGCTCCAACTTGATACCTCGGGCAGTTCGGTTGAACTTCTTAATGAGAGAACGGAGACTCATCTTCGCCGGGATATACTTCATGTCATATAGTTCCTGCCTGCTGCGAGGCGGTCCTACATTTGGAGCTAACTGCTCCGAGAAAGCCAGGATGAATCCGCCATGCGACTGTATGGATCAGGCCGGCAAGTTCTTGAACCAGGTCCGGGCATCGCCCTGCAACCCCGCCGCGAAGATGTGGCACTTTAATGAATAGGAGGCCCGAACGGTCCCCATCCTTAGCTCAAAATCTGTGACGTGATCAATCGGATCACCGTCGCCTCGGAATACTGGTAACCCTTCGGGGTTACGGTAGTAGCGATCGGGGACTGCCGCCCAAATCTCTTCAGAAAATGGGAGCATCAAATCTCCCAGTGCGACGGATATGCCCCCCGATTGTTGGGATGACGCCTGGGCCACATGCAGATTGTGCCACCAGTCATCATCCTTACTCCGCTTGATCAGGGCACCCATAGCCCGATCAAAAAGTCCAGGATTACGCTCCATATCAGGATCGCAATCCCTCTGCGTTCGCAGGGTCTCCAACTCCCTAGTAAGCTCGTCGATGCGTCTCTGCATCTGTTCATGGTCTGTCCCAGGAACGGGAGTTGGAGTTCTAACTGGAGGAGGCGGAAAGGATTGGTATCTCGGCCTCCTCATTGTTATTCCGCGCCTGAAAATCTCCTCTTCGTCAGAGCTTGGCGCTTCAGGGTCGCTCTCGTACCCTCTGTTTGTTGGAACAGGGCTTGTGATAGCGGGTGGTTCTGTTCCACTCCTCTCCGACGTAACTTCCAATATAACTTTCCTAACAACAGCTTCCAGGTCCTGCAAAGAGAACGTTGAGACTGGAACACTGCTGGGAAGCGTGTCACTATCGTTCGTCGAAGTTCCAGTCGCCATGCCTTTGATTATCCAATCCCAGGTAAAGACCTCAAATGGGGATTAAAACTCGTCCCCACGGACGGCGCCAAACTGTTGTGGTTCGAAAACCGGGGGTGTCAACAATCGACCGGTTCGCTGCAAAACGAACTCGGCTATTATTTATTTGTGTGTGGGGAACGATTATAGTTCAAAGGTGAAAAGACGCAAGGATTTTAGAGTGGAAAACCTCGAGAACGAGGAAAAAACCACTTGACTAAGGGCAAAGAGAAGTACCCTTTGTCTATCCAATAAACAAGTTTATGATTATGCAATACATATTTGTTCCTTAGACAACAAAGAGAGAAAGGAGAATCGAAAATAAATCGAGAGGACTCTTTAATGCCAAAACTCTCTAGAGAAAACGAAGGGAAGTCTTTTTCTCACAATCTAAGTGTCCTTTTAATACTCCCACTGTACTGAGCACAGTAGGGTGTCGTTTTGTGCCTATCCTTTGCGCTAGGTCGGCTAACGTCAGGCGGAAAAGCCGCCGGAAATGGCTTCACAGAGCTGCATGGCTCTAGACCTTTCGGCGCTACTAGCCGGCTATTTTCTGTCCGCTGGTGACTCGTACGCCTTCGCCGGACCACGTCTCTGACAAGGCTGTCAAGGGTTGTCGTTGCATGGGACGAGCAAGAATGGCCCGAAGCAAGGCCTGCAATATGTGGATCGATTGGTCTGGTATGTGTAAGGAGCTGGGCCCTCACACTTTGGGACCGATCGCTATAAGCGAACGATCGGGCCAAACGTTCTGAACAGGCCCTTCACTCACGCGGGCTGGATTTGGGCCTCCAAATTCGGCTTACGTTGTCTGGGCTTTTATGGTTAAGCCTGGTCTTGACCATGCTCGGGTATCGGGCTCCGGGATCTCATCAAATAAAGCCATTATGGACCAAATTTACCAAAATTAGTATAATACGGGGATCAAATACACCATTATTATAATTGTAGGACTTTAATTGTCAAAATTGAAAATATTGGGAACCAAATTTGACACATACATTAAACATTGATGGTCGATTTTGCCAAAATATTGAAAATATGTGGATTGATTTTGCCAACTCAAAACTATGAGGATCATAATTGGTACAATTAGAAAACTTTTGGAACTAAATTTGCCAAAAGTAGGAAACTGTGGGGACTAAATATGCACGTCGCCCGATTAGTAACCAATATTATTTAGTTGAGAATTGCAACATCGTAAAAAGCAATTAAGAAATTAAAAGTTTCTATCAATAATTTCTTTTCGAATTTGGTTAATCCCCTTAAATATTATAAGGCATTGTTTGGTTAGATTGACAATGTAGGAGATTACAAATTCTGAAGTAATATTGGTTTAAGAGGATTAATTATTTTTGTTTACAAATCTTATAAAATTATTTTTTAAAAAATTAAGAAAATGTGTGTCCATTCACCTGTGTTATACTTTCAAAAATATCCATGTTGTCATCCGAATATCAGATCCAAGAGGGAGATAAATTTTTTTAAGAGTGTAATACTAGAGTTTTTTTTCAATGTTTTAACTCTAGTATATCATATCCTAAACCCTAAATCCAAATCTATAAGAAATTTGTTATGGTTCATTTTTAAAGGGTACCAACATAATTATGATCGAGATACTGATCAAGATTTGATATTTAGGAGAAAAAGATCCACTTTATTGGCATTTGTAAACGGTCACTCTCACACAAAAAATGTATAAGCAATATCAAAATATCGACCAGAATCGGTATGTCTTAAATTTCGATATACTAGATCTATATAAACAATAGTTTTTTTCTTAAAGATAACATTATTTATTATTTTTTTATAGTAAATAATATTAGATTGAGTAAAATATATAGACATCAATCTTAACTTTTTCTCTCTCATATCTCTTTAAAACTACCTTTTAAACACCTATACATGCAAATCTATACAGACACGCATTCATTTCCTTGTGTTGTTGTAAAATAGGAACAAGAGTGAAACAGTTTCATAAGCTTTTTCATTCAATCCAAAAACTTGAAAACGTATACGAGTGTTCATCCTTTTTTATCTACAAATTCTAATCTAAAACAAAGTGATTAGTAAAGAGCAGCTTGGAATGGTTACATTAGAATCTTGCTTCCACGTCTCTTCTTTTATTTCATGATTTATGCTCACCAAACTGTATTGACTTGGACTGCTATATTTCCTTCAACGGCTTCATCCAATGTGTCATATTATCTCAACTCTCCACAAACGTTGGAATTTGTCTATCATTGCAGAAATTCAGTTTCTGTAAGCATATGCATAAAGCTTGTGTTGGTAGGGGCTTTGTAAACATATATGCCGCTTGGTCTATGCTGCACACATGACTTAATCTTATGAAATCCGATTTATAATTATCTCTCGCCAAATGACAATCCACTTCGAGATGGTTCTTCCTTTCGTGGAAGATCGGGTTGGATGATATTTGCATAGCTGCCTTACTATCGCAGTTGATGTTGATGGGGAGCTTCAACGGTAAGTTCAGGTCTTTCATTAGATACAAAACCCACTTGATTTCACATACAATGGATCCTAGGCTTCGATATTCTGCTTCGGCAGTTGATCTAGATATTTTAGTTGTTTCTTCGTTTTCCAAAATACCAAGGATGATCCAAACATGATCTCATAGCCTGTTAAGGACCTTATAGTATCAGAACATGATGCCCAGTCTGCATCACAATACCCTCGGAGTGTCATATCTGAGTCTCTTCCATACATGAAGTCCTTTCTGCCGTTCCCTTAAGATATTGTGCAACATTAAGCGCTGCCTCCCAATGTAGTTGCCCAAGTTTTTGCATATATTGACTCAATTGCTGAGTGGCATAACTGAGATCTGGCATTGTAAAACTTAAATATAACAAGCGTCCCACCAATCTCTGATATTTTCCCGGATCATCTAACTCCTCTTCATTTTCTCTATTTAGCTTTGTCCCTGGAGTAAAATGAGTTGTTGCAGCTTTCGCTCCTTCTAGTCCAAGGTCCTGAATTATATTCAATGTGTATTGAGGTTGGTTAATGAAGATGCCCTCGTCAAAATAACTAATCTCCAATCCTAAAAAACTTCGNTAATTTATTTGATGTGTGGAGAACGATTATAAACCAAAGATGAAAAGACGCAACGATTTTAGAGTGGAAAACCTCGAAGACGAGGAAAAAACCACTTGACTAAGGGCTAAAGAAAGTGCCCTTAGTCGGTTCAATAAGCAAATTAATGATCATACAAGTCATGTATGTTCTTAAGACAACAAAGAGAAGGAGAAGTATCGAAAATAAATCGACAGAGATATCTCTATGCGAAAGCTCCAAGGAAAATCGGAAGATCCTTTTCTCACGCTCTAAGTGTCCTTTTTATACTCCCACTGTGATGTATACAATAGGGTGCCGTTTTGTGCTTATCCTTTGCGGCTAGGTCGGCTAATGTCAGGCGGAACAGCCGCCGATAACGACTTCATAGAACTGCATGGCACTAGACCTTTCGGCGCTACTAGCCGGCTATTCCCTGGCCACTGGAGGCTCGTACGACCTCGCCGGACCATGTCTCTGACAAGGCTGTCGATGGTTGTCGTTGCATGGAAGGAGTATAGATGGCCCGAAGCAGGGCCTGTAATATGTGGACCGATCGGTCTTGGCGCGTGCGATAAGCTGGACCCTACATATCGAGACCGATCGCTAGGGACGATCGATCGGGCCACATGGTTTGGATGGGTCATTCACTCATGTGGGCTGGATCTGGGCCTCCAAGTTCGGCTTACGTTGTATGAGCTCTTCTGATCAAACTCGGCCTTGATCATGTTCGAGGCACCGGGTTCCGGAGATCTCATCAATTACTTTTTCGTTCGTTTTATTTTTGTCAATGAATAATATTGCTTTACAAAAATATCACTGATTGACAGTCTGAATAGACAGTTTTTTTGATAGGTCGGTTTCGATAAACCTTGAAACCGATCTCTTATTTTGTTTATATAAAAAAACAATAAAAAGATAATGACAAGACGTTAACTTATAATTTAAAAAAAAATTGTAGATCAATTTCTATATTATAGGAAACGAGCTATATAAAAAGCCTTAGTTTTATTTAATTTAAATAAAATTAAATAAAAAATAATGTTATATTTATTATAATAATATGTGAATCCTTAGCTTTATCAAAAAACTCTGGCAATGACATTACACACTAATGACAACCACATCGTAAACAACGACAACATTACATTTGAATCTAAAAGGAAAATGCTCTGTTTCTAGTTCTAAGTTTGGCAGGGCTGATCCTTATGTGGTTCAAAGGCAAATGGCCCGACAGCGAAAAAAACAAAAGGAAGCTCACTCGGTGGCGGCTTTACAGACGTCGAATGCTTTAGGTTAGCTCCGGCGGCTCCGCTGTTAATATTACTTGGAATTCTGCAGCTTGAATGGCTACTTGAGTCAAGGAAAACCTTGCATTTATGAGCACCATTAGTAGTTAAAGCTCGCGGCGTCAATAAGAAGAAGCCGTTCTTGTCCGTCTTTGTCGTCACCTCAAGAGGCTTTGCAGTGTTATTGCACTGCATTTTCACCACCGCACCTGAAAACAGTAGAATTTTCTAAAATTATTCTGAAGCGATTTTACTTAAAATTGCAGTATTCAATATTTACCTTCAAGAGGCGATGCTCCGAGGAGAGTGTCAACGCCGATGTACTTACAGGATTTGCAATATACCACGCCTTGAACGGCGACGAACTTTGTCGGCGAATGGCCGGAAATTTTACCGGGTATTGGAGCTTCGGCAGGCGGAAGATTAGCTGCTGTTAGGGCGGCGGAGAATAAGAGAGAAAACTGAAAGATGAGAAATGGGGAAATCGCCATTGCAGTACTAGTATTATGACTTGTACTGCTCGTTCAAATATATAGAAGGGGGGAATGCAATTATATAAAGTTATGGGCAATAATGGTGTAATAAAGTTATTATCTAACACCTAATCTAAATAATAATAAAGATGCGTTGGTTAAAGAAACGTGGTTGTGCCAATTTATACAATTCAAATTTCAAAATTTTATCTATTTTTTTAAATGGATCGAAAATTTTATATCAACCATATCCTATCAGAGTTAGAAGAAATTCTTAATTAGTATGAAAACATTATTATATATTTTAGAAATTTCATAAAAGAATAAATCAAAATTCAAAAAAGAATAAAAATATAAATATGAAAGACTATTAAAAATTGAGGTATTTATAGTGTCATTTGAAAATAACAACAATTGTGAAAAATCCTCAAAATCTAAATCTACTCTAAATCAATGTTTTAAAAATTTATACGAGTTGGTATATAGGACGAGTTCAGTGCATCAGTATACAGCATATGTAT
>RWGZ01001195.1:193696-238105 GCA_009725065.1 Utricularia reniformis | reverse complement strand
GCTCTCCAGATTTCCGTGATTTTTCTTTTTTATAAGCAACATGTAAAGACCCATTAAGAGTTAAGAGACAACTACAACAACTCAGCCCCCAAATCTTTTCAAGGCCTGTTTCTCGTGCTTGCTGGAATATTCTTCTTCTCCAATTCGTGCATTTTGTGATTAGATCAAACGAAAGCAGGTCTGGGATTGAGGGGTGAGCTTATCTTCGCTTAATTGAGTTGCTTTAGTTGGGCTGTTTTTTGAACTGTAGAAAGGCGATGGCTAAGAATGTGGGAATTCTCGCTGTAGACATTTATTTCCCCCCCACTTGCATCCAGCAGGTGAATGAATTTCTTCGGATTTTATATTGAGCCATGTTGTTATTTGCTTGTCCTATTTTTGTGGGTTCGTGATGATCCTTTCTGGGCTTGTTCTGTTGTTGTTTTTATGCGTCTGGGTTCATGTTAAAAGCAAGAAATGATTTTGGATAGAATGGCGATCATGAACATTGATTCGCGGAAGTTGGAATTTATTGGAGTCGAAAAAAATGGTTGTATAACGGTGTCTATTATGCAACTAATCAAGTGATAACGGCCTGTTTTGACCTAAGACATGAATGTTTCCTTTGAACAAGCCTGAATTTGTTATATACTTACTTACATACAGGAAGTGTTGGAGGCTCATGATGGAGCAAGCAAAGGGAAGTATACTATTGGGCTAGGCCAAGATTGCATGTGCTTTTGCACTGAAGTAGAAGATGTAATTTCAATGAGGTATTCACATGATTTTTAGTTTATTTTGCAGCAAGTAATTTCTAGGTATCCTGACATTTATGTTGTTATTTTTGCATTCATGTGAATAAGACCAGGATAGAAGTCATCACCGAGCATCTGAGTAGTTTTTAATTAGCTCAGCTTTTGGAATTAATTTATGTTTGAGCCATTTTTGAAAGATTAGTGGTGTATCCTGGTTCTAAAATAGGGTGATGAAGAAAGTGCTTAACTTTTCTGATCTTGGATCAAATTCATTTTTGTTTTTTTCGCCATTATTTACACTTTAGAATTCAGTGTGACAGTCGTAACTTCGCTGTTGGAAAAATATGGCGTTGATCCAAAACAAATTGGACGTCTTGAAGTTGGAAGTGAGACTGTACTTGATAAAAGTAAATCCATAAAAACATTTCTGATGCCAATATTCGAGGTACTTGCCACTCTTAAATTTTTATTTTATTTGGAACTGGGAAAAAATCATATCGAATCTTAATGAGCTTCTAAAAATCTATACTATGTAAAGCTCTTTAATATGAATGTAATGTGCTATGTATTGATCCTTTGTTTCTACTTGATTCTAGAAATGTGGAAACACTGATGTTGAAGGTGTTGACTCAACAAATGCATGCTATGGTGGTACTGCAGCACTATTTAACTGTGTCAATTGGGTTGAAAGTAGTTCATGGGATGGACGATACGGTCTTGTTGTTTGCACCGACAGTGCGGTATTATTACACTTTCTGTCCTTAATTGAAAACCAGCTAAAACTGATTACAAATGTTGATCCACTTTCTAATTTGAACTTCTTGGTAATTCTTATTTTGATCTTACTTGTTTACTTACGACAGGTCTACGCCGAGGGTCCAGCTAGGCCAACCGGAGGTGCTGCAGCCATTGCCATGCTAATTGGACCAAATGCTCCCATTGTCTTTGAAAGCAAGCTTAGGGGGAGTCACATGGCACATGCTTATGATTTTTACAAGCCAAACCTTGCTAGTGAATATCCAGTAATCCTTCTTCTTTCCCTTGGAAATTTGCACTTTGGTTATCGCAGTGAAAATTATCGAATCGTGCTTTTATTTCTAGGTTGTCGATGGAAAGCTTTCTCAAACTTGTTACCTCATGGCTCTAGATTCGTGTTACAAAAGCTTGTGTCACAAGTAAGTAAGCTTGTGATGGAAAGCTAAATTTAATTGTGTATTTACACTGTTTTATGCATTTTGTAGATATGAGAAACTAGAGGGTAAGCAATTCAGTATCACTGATGCCGAATATTTTGTATTTCATTCTCCATTTAACAAGGTAATTCATGGCACAGAAGTTTTACTTTTAAACCTTTAGAGTTTACATGCATTTTCATTGAAATGTTTGCAGCTTGTGCAGAAGAGTTTTGCTAGATTGTTATACAACGATTTCTTAAGAAATTCCAGGTGAATGATTTTCCAATTTTAAAAGCTTGGTTGTTGAAATATATCTCATGAAAATACAAATGTTCTAGATAATAAAGGGAGTGATGTCACGAGTAATTGGTTTGACCAAGTCTTTTTAATGTGATTCACTCATGTTATGAATTGGGTTATATGGACACTCTCCCGCACCATTGAATCTTGAATTTCTATATGGTATCGAAGCTGTAGGGTGGGCTTCTGGTTGATCTATACTGGTTTAGACAAAAAAAATACTGGTAGAAAAGTGCATCAGACTTATGCGACAAAAATAGATCGACCTATGATTCGAGCACTATGCAACATATTGAAGCAAGTCTAAATCAAACCAAAACTCGTTCGACTTGAGGGGGAGTGTCTAAATACATCCTACATCGGTTGTGAAAATACGAATGTTCTAGTTTATAAAAGATGATATCATAAGTAATTGGTTTGACCAAACATTTCCAATGTGATTCAGTCATGTTATGAATTGGGTTACATATGTCTCCCGACCCATTGAATCTTGAATTTCTATAGTGATGTGCTTAAAAACTGGTTGCTTCTTCGTCATCTTCTCCTTTATATGACATTCAGCTCCATTGACGAGGGTACGAAGGATAAGCTTACTCCGTTTTCTTCATTAAGCAACGAAGAAAGCTACCAAAGCCGTGATCTTGAGAAGGTATGAGTTTTCCAACGTCCCTTATTCAGCTAAAATGTGAAGTTTGAGTTTATGTAGGTTTCTCAACAAGCTGCAAAGCCATTTTATGATGCTAAGGTGCAGCCTTCAACGCTTATCCCAAAGCAAGTTGGGAATATGTACACAGCATCATTGTATGCTGCATTTGCGTCTCTTCTCCACAGTAAAGGCAGCACTTTGGTACACTGCTGCTGATCTACTCGTTTACTTTATGTGTTCAATTGCGTTAAGTATCAATGAAATTTCCTTTACTTCTTCAGGCAGGACAGAGGGTTATACTGTTCTCATATGGTAGTGGTCTGAGTGCCACCATGTTTTCTCTACAACTCAACGAGGGACAACATCCCTTTAGTCTCTCTAACATCGTCAAAGTGATGAATGTTTCTGAGAAATTGAAGTCAAGGCATGAGGTATGTTCCATAACCCAAGTTATATCTGCAGAAATATACATACTATTAAATTTCTAGTCGGGTCGGATATAACGTATAAGAAGGAGATCATACCGTCAAAGAGTTGAATAAGTCATTTAGTATGGTCCACATTCCCTCTTAAAAACCAATCTACACCACATTCGATTTCCGTTGTGGGACAATTTCATTATTTCAACACACCCTCATAAGTCCAATCATCTGACAAGTTGGACTTGATAATTCAAGTCGGTGGAGTACTAATTGATCAATTAACCAGACTAACCCCGACAAAATCACTCATGATTTTTCTGAACTCGCTCAGTTAAATTTCTAGAATATTGTCAATTTACGTGAGGAGTATGCTCAGACATAACATATAAGAGGGANCCTTAGTCAAGTGGTTTTTTCCTCGTTTCGAGGTTTTCCACTCTAAAATCATCGCGTCTTTTCACCTTTGATTCATAACCGTTCTCCACATATCAAATAAATAATAACCGAGTTCGTCTTGCAACGAACCGGTCGACTGTTGACACCCCCGGTTTTCGAACCACAACACTGTGATAGACAACACAAAGGATATGTTTGAAAAATAGCAATGTTCTGAGTTGATCGTAGAATAAGTAATTGTAATTAAAAAATATTTTTGAAACATCGATATAATAATCGTGATTTCATGAACTAATTTTTTTACCATTGCTTATAATTAATTTGTATTAAACAATAATATAATAAAAATAAAATTTATAAACCAAATTTTTGTTTTTTTCGTTCAAATAAATATAATTTATATTAATTTTTTTAACTACGAGTTTGAATTTGAAACAAGGTCGATGAGTGGAATTAGGAGGTGGAGTTGACGCAGTCTGGTTATGGGAAGATGCTCTCCAGATTTCCGTGATTTTTCTTTTTTATAAGCAACATGTAAAGACCCATTAAGAGTTAAGAGACAACTACAACAACTCAGCCCCCAAATTTTTTCAAGGCCTGTTTCTCGTGCTTGCTGGAATATTCTTCTTCTCCAATTCGTGCATTTTGTGATTAGATCAAACGAAAGCAGGTCTGGGATTGAGGGGTGAGCTTATCTTCGCTTAATTGAGTTGCTTTAGTTGGGCTGTTTTTTGAACTGTAGAAAGGCGATGGCTAAGAATGTGGGAATTCTCGCTGTAGACATTTATTTCCCCCCCACTTGCATCCAGCAGGTGAATGAATTTCTTCGGATTTTATATTGAGCCATGTTGTTATTTGCTTGTCCTATTTTTGTGGGTTCGTGATGATCCTTTCTGGGCTTGTTCTGTTGTTGTTTTTATGCGTCTGGGTTCATGTTAAAAGCAAGAAATGATTTTGGATAGAATGGCGATCATGAACATTGATTCGCGGAAGTTGGAATTTATTGGAGTCGAAAAAAATGGTTGTATAACGGTGTCTATTATGCAACTAATCAAGTGATAACGGCCTGTTTTGACCTAAGACATGAATGTTTCCTTTGAACAAGCCTGAATTTGTTATATACTTACTTACATACAGGAAGTGTTGGAGGCTCATGATGGAGCAAGCAAAGGGAAGTATACTATTGGGCTAGGCCAAGATTGCATGTGCTTTTGCACTGAAGTAGAAGATGTAATTTCAATGAGGTATTCACATGATTTTTAGTTTATTTTGCAGCAAGTAATTTCTAGGTATCCTGACATTTATGTTGTTATTTTTGCATTCATGTGAATAAGACCAGGATAGAAGTCATCACCGAGCATCTGAGTAGTTTTTAATTAGCTCAGCTTTTGGAATTAATTTATGTTTGAGCCATTTTTGAAAGATTAGTGGTGTATCCTGGTTCTAAAATAGGGTGATGAAGAAAGTGCTTAACTTTTCTGATCTTGGATCAAATTCATTTTTGTTTTTTTCGCCATTATTTACACTTTAGAATTCAGTGTGACAGTCGTAACTTCGCTGTTGGAAAAATATGGCGTTGATCCAAAACAAATTGGACGTCTTGAAGTTGGAAGTGAGACTGTACTTGATAAAAGTAAATCCATAAAAACATTTCTGATGCCAATATTCGAGGTACTTGCCACTCTTAAATTTTTATTTTATTTGGAACTGGGAAAAAATCATATCGAATCTTAATGAGCTTCTAAAAATCTATACTACGTAAAGCTCTTTAATATGAATGTAATGTGCTATGTATTGATCCTTTGTTTCTACTTGATTCTAGAAATGTGGAAACACTGATGTTGAAGGTGTTGACTCAACAAATGCATGCTATGGTGGTACTGCAGCACTATTTAACTGTGTCAATTGGGTTGAAAGTAGTTCATGGGATGGACGATACGGTCTTGTTGTTTGCACCGACAGTGCGGTATTATTACACCTTCTGTCCTTAATTGAAAACCAGCTAAAACTGATTACAAATGTTGATCCACTTTCTAATTTGAACTTCTTGGTAATTCTTATTTTGATCTTACTTGTTTACTTACGACAGGTCTACGCCGAGGGTCCAGCTAGGCCAACCGGAGGTGCTGCAGCCATTGCCATGCTAATTGGACCAAATGCTCCCATTGTCTTTGAAAGCAAGCTTAGGGGGAGTCACATGGCACATGCTTATGATTTTTACAAGCCAAACCTTGCTAGTGAATATCCAGTAATCCTTCTTCTTTCCCTTGGAAATTTGCACTTTGGTTATCGCAGTGAAAATTATCGAATCGTGCTTTTATTTCTAGGTTGTCGATGGAAAGCTTTCTCAAACTTGTTACCTCATGGCTCTAGATTCGTGTTACAAAAGCTTGTGTCACAAGTAAGTAAGCTTGTGATGGAAAGCTAAATTTAATTGTGTATTTACACTGTTTTATGCATTTTGTAGATATGAGAAACTAGAGGGTAAGCAATTCAGTATCACTGATGCCGAATATTTTGTATTTCATTCTCCATTTAACAAGGTAATTCATGGCACAGAAGTTTTACTTTTAAACCTTTAGAGTTTACATGCATTTTCATTGAAATGTTTGCAGCTTGTGCAGAAGAGTTTTGCTAGATTGTTATACAACGATTTCTTAAGAAATTCCAGGTGAATGATTTTCCAATTTTAAAAGCTTGGTTGTTGAAATATATCTCATGAAAATACAAATGTTCTAGATAATAAAGGGAGTGATGTCACGAGTAATTGGTTTGACCAAGTCTTTTTAATGTGATTCACTCATGTTATGAATTGGGTTATATGGACACTCTCCCGCACCATTGAATCTTGAATTTCTATATGGTATCGAAGCTGTAGGGTGGGCTTCTGGTTGATCTATACTGGTTTAGACAAAAAAAATACTGGTAGAAAAGTGCATCAGACTTATGCGACAAAAATAGATCGACCTATGATTCGAGCACTATGCAACATATTGAAGCAAGTCTAAATCAAACCAAAACTCGTTCGACTTGAGGGGGAGTGTCTAAATACATCCTACATCGGTTGTGAAAATACGAATGTTCTAGTTTATAAAAGATGATATCATAAGTAATTGGTTTGACCAAACATTTCCAATGTGATTCAGTCATGTTATGAATTGGGTTACATATGTCTCCCGACCCATTGAATCTTGAATTTCTATAGTGATGTGCTTAAAAACTGGTTGCTTCTTCGTCATCTTCTCCTTTATATGACATTCAGCTCCATTGACGAGGGTACGAAGGATAAGCTTACTCCGTTTTCTTCATTAAGCAACGAAGAAAGCTACCAAAGCCGTGATCTTGAGAAGGTATGAGTTTTCCAACGTCCCTTATTCAGCTAAAATGTGAAGTTTGAGTTTATGTAGGTTTCTCAACAAGCTGCAAAGCCATTTTATGATGCTAAGGTGCAGCCTTCAACGCTTATCCCAAAGCAAGTTGGGAATATGTACACAGCATCATTGTATGCTGCATTTGCGTCTCTTCTCCACAGTAAAGGCAGCACTTTGGTACACTGCTGCTGATCTACTCGTTTACTTTATGTGTTCAATTGCGTTAAGTATCAATGAAATTTCCTTTACTTCTTCAGGCAGGACAGAGGGTTATACTGTTCTCATATGGTAGTGGTCTGAGTGCCACCATGTTTTCTCTACAACTCAACGAGGGACAACATCCCTTTAGTCTCTCTAACATCGTCAAAGTGATGAATGTTTCTGAGAAATTGAAGTCAAGGCATGAGGTATGTTCCATAACCCAAGTTATATCTGCAGAAATATACATACTATTAAATTTCTAGTCGGGTCGGATATAACGTATAAGAAGGAGATCATACCGTCAAAGAGTTGAATAAGTCATTTAGTATGGTCCACATTCCCTCTTAAAAACCAATCTACACCACATTCGATTTCCGTTGTGGGACAATTTCATTATTTCAACACACCCTCATAAGTCCAATCATCTGACAAGTTGGACTTGATAATTCAAGTCGGTGGAGTACTAATTGATCAATTAACCAGACTAACCCCGACAAAATCACTCATGATTTTTCTGAACTCGCTCAGTTAAATTTCTAGAATATTGTCAATTTACGTGAGGAGTATGCTCAGACATAACATATAAGAGGGAGGAGAACCACACCGTAAAAGACTTGAACAAATCATTTATTATGATCCATCCCACTTTCATTTTCTTATGTGTGACAATATCCACTATTTCAACACACCCCTTCAAGTCCAATCACCGGACAAATTAGACTTGATAATTCAAATCGATTGATTACCAACCGATCAAATAAACCGAACTAACCCCGGCAAGGTCACTCAGGATTCTTCCGAACCCGCTTCGATAACATGTTAAATTTCTAGATTCGGGTCAATTTCATGTGGGAAGTATGCTCGGATATAACGTATAAGAGAGATGAGACCACATCGTAAAATATTTGAATAAGTCATTTAATATGGTCTACATTCCCTCTTATAAACCAATCTATCCAACTTTAATTTTCCGATATGGGACAATATCCACTATTTCAACACGTTCTGATATCATGTTAAATTTATAGAGTCGGATCAATTTACGTGGGAAGTATGTTCGGATATATCGTATAAGAGTTAGAAGACGAGATCGTAAAAAACTTTAAGCATTCATTTAGTGTAGTTTACATTCCTTCTTATATATTAATCCACACCACTTTCAATGTCCACGTGAGACAAATTTGATTGATTCAACCTAACCAAGTTAAATCTGTAGAAATATACATACCCCATAAAGCAAGTGAAGATAAATCTTGATTCTGTGATGTTTTGTGCAGTTTCCACCTGAAAAGTTTGTGGAAACGATGAAGGTAATGGAGGACAGGTATGGAAACAAGGATTTTGTTACAAGCAAGGATTGTAGTCTTCTTGCACCAGGCACATTTTATCTGACGGAAGTGGATTCAAAGTACCGGAGGTTTTATGCACAGAAAGAAGTTGAACTTGAAAACGGCTTCCTTCCCAATGGCCACTGAAGATATGGTGACCCAGCAAAGTAACTTTGTTTATCTTTTATTATTATTCATTCCTGTGCATTTCTCTTGAAACCCATTCATTTGCTTTAGCTATTTATCTATTTGTGCTTCCCGAATTGTAAAAAACATGTCTTGAGATAAATAAGAGAGACCCATTTGGTTTGGATTGTATTTGCCGTTTGTGGCTGCCATTTTTTGGGGTGCTCCAGTTGCGCTTCCTTAATCCCCCACTGCTTCACGATCTTGGATCGTCATGTGTTCCGCGGGCGAAATTGAAAACTTTGCGACGTCGAAGGTAATGTTTTTTTGTTGTTCAATTCAGTTCGTGAATTACTAATCTTTTTGTTCTCTTCTTGGGATTTGGCCTACAGAAAGAAACGTTGTTGCCGGAGTTGATGGTGAGTTTTTCGCCGCCGTTCTACTGAATCACTTGTTTTCTGGTTTACTTTATGATTATAACCCCTTTACATTTCCATCCATGAATCAAGGGGGATCACTTTCTTTATCAACGCATGCTTGATAATTGTGCCAGACTTTTGAACCTAAACTTTCACAGTTTCATCATCTTTTACCATTTCCACTTTGGTTAGGTATCTCATATTAGTGAAAAGGCTATGATGCATATGGGAAGCAGAAAATGACTGTCCCATTGTGATTTTTGTAAATTTAGTCTCATATTTAATTTTTATAAGTAGTTTACATACATTGAATGATTTGACAAAAATAATGCCCAAAGTACAAAGTTGGCAAATTTAGTTCTCAAAACTTGGTGATCAATTTTGCACACACGTTAGATTTTGAAGGTTGGATTTGCCAAATTTTATGAAGTGTGGGACTAATTTTGCCAAAACCTCATAATTTGGAGATTAGTTTTGCCATTCAAAAATTCTGAGGACTAAATTTATTAAAATGATAAATTTTAGGGATCAAATTTGTCAAATCATATTAAGTTTGAGGACCTACCATCCATCCTATGGAAAATGTTTGTTATTGTTGTATCAAAACTATGTATTCATTTTAGCATTTCTAGACTGAACAGACAGAATTTATGGTGCATGTAAAATCTGGAGTTAGTGCTAACTCTGTCAAGGATAAGCTACTGGACTTTGATGGTAAGGGCTTCATTGTATGTGTTTATGCTATGCAGCAACACCTTGATCTGGGTGCTGATTCTGTAGTTTCAGCAGCAGTTGCCGACTTCAAAGGTCCTGCTATATTCGGAGTCGTTCTTATCACTCAGTTTACCACAGAATCGACACGAATCGAGGCCACCTTCACCGGTTTACATCCCGGAATGCACACAACCTGGTCTATTAATGAGTTTGGCAACTTAACTAACGGCGCTGCAAGCACCGGAAGAGTCTTCAATCCGACCAGAAGTGAAAGCAAGGTAGTCTTTCGTGACCCTTATCTTGAACAGAATAGAAGCCTGTGAAATATGGTGCATTTTTATTCAGTTACTTGGTGATTTGGGAACACTAGATGTGGATGAAAATGGAGTAGCGTGTTACAAGAATGTTATAGAGAAGATGAATATGAGTGATCTCATTGGACGAGCTGTGGTTCTTTATGGAAGTGATGATGTTAATGCAGCTGCAGTAATTGCTAGAACCAATGCACATTTTGTCGTGAGTAAGATTTAAATACCACATTGTGATTTGCTTACAGAAGTGTAAGAATTCTGCTGAATCATGTCAAGTTTCTTAGAGCAATTTCGTTGATAGCAACGGCTGTAAGTGGATTAGAAATATGGGGTAATCCGCCACATATTATATAGGAAACGGCATGAATTCGGATCAACTCAAGGTGCTCTCGCAAGTCGGTTTGTTTTCCTTGCACGTGTTCGGTGATCTTCTTGACATGCCCTCGGTGCAGGATTACTAAGACCCCTCAGGGTGGTTAGACACCTTGGATGAATTCTATCATCGAGTATAGACGGAGAACATTCCGAAATATAGTGATTCGTTTACCAATACAAGAGACATTTTTCCTAGCAAGCTGATAAGATTTTCATTAAAACTAGAAAGTTAAGTCTACTCACTCTGGAGTATAAACATGATGGGTGATCCAATGAGAAGTTTATGTATAAGGAAAACGTAAGATTATGAGGACTATGTGAAGTCATCAGGGCTAAATTAGTCTAAAGTTGACAATATCGTGCAAGTGAAAGATGAGTCATTGCATTTAGTATCAGAGTAAGACATAGGTTATACTCTGTGTGGGGTAAATTTTATACTCTGTTCAGTTCATAAAGAGGAGTGAATGAAAGGCCGAGGTGCGTGACATTCTAGGCAAATCTCAACATCGGTTATACATAGATAATGATTTTATGTTAAGTATAATGGTGCATCATCATTTGAACGAAACATATTTCCTAGCAAAGTGACAAAATTCAGGTTAGAATCATAAAATTAAATGTATTCACATTGGAGTAGAAATAGGAAGAGGTGAACCATAAGTGAATCCTTTAAGATTAATCTAATCTTAAATGGACAATATCATGTAAGTAGAAAGCTTGATCATTACTTTTGGTATCAATTGACATGAAATTATTAAGTTTCTTCATTATAGTAGATTGACATTAAGACAGTGAAACAATATCAACCAGAGACAGCAAAAAAAGAAACAGAGATTCCCTTGCCTCGAAGATGCCAAAACACATCAGAACCGATTAGGTTTCATCTTCAATCTCTAACCAGTGATTCAGCTTGACTTCTTTGATTCTATTTCTGTGGCTAGGATTTGGTGTTCGCACGGAGATGGGATCAAACATTCGTTTCCGTTACGGCTGCTGTTATAATACCTACAAAGAACCTTACACTTCACCACATTGTCGTAGACGTAAAATCCAGGAGTAACCATGATTCTGACCATTGAAGGTACGAGCTTTTTGGCACGATCTTTACCCATATCTTCCATGTACACTTCATCAAAACCTGCTTCTTTGTCTACTCTGAAAATAGGAAGAGGTGGATGTACAGAATTAGCCAGTAAATGAACGAGCCAGATCGCTTTAGAAGCTTTGAAAAAAGCTTGTAATAGTGGTTCAGGCCAAGCACGGTTCCACCCAAGCATCGCTACGATCTCGCTCATCTTCCTATCGCAGAATTTGCTGAACTCTTCACTGAAATTCTTTGTTCCTTTCCCAAGAACTTCTTCCCATGTTAGTTCTTGGAGGCGTGTGAACATGGCGAAATTAGCTTCGCAGTAATGTATTGGATTTAGAACTGGGTTTGAGGAATTCTTTTGAAAGGTTGTGGACTCGAAATCTTCGTACAGTGCTCTGTTCATTAATGCTTCGATGTAGAGAAGTGAGCCTCTTGGGTTCTTTGAAAATGAGATCTTGATGTCGTATTGTTGTAATAGAAGTGATATTTTGTCGTATACTTTTGCTCCTGCTTGTCTGAACTGCATAACTAGAGTTCGACTCAAAATACGAACNTTATAGAGAAGATGAATATGAGTGATCTCATTGGACGAGCTGTGGTTCTTTATGGAAGTGATGATGTTAATGCAGCTGCAGTAATTGCTAGAACCAATGCACATTTTGTCGTGAGTAAGATTTAAATACCACATTGTGATTTGCTTACAGAAGTGTAAGAATTCTGCTGAATCATGTCAAGTTTCTTAGAGCAATTTCGTTGATAGCAACGGCTGTAAGTGGATTAGAAATATGGGGTAATCCGCCACATATTATATAGGAAACGGCATGAATTCGGATCAACTCAAGGTGCTCTCGCAAGTCGGTTTGTTTTCCTTGCACGTGTTCGGTGATCTTCTTGACATGCCCTCGGTGCAGGATTACTAAGACCCCTCAGGGTGGTTAGACACCTTGGATGAATTCTATCATCGAGTATAGACGGAGAACATTCCGAAATATAGTGATTCGTTTACCAATACAAGAGACATTTTTCCTAGCAAGCTGATAAGATTTTCATTAAAACTAGAAAGTTAAGTCTACTCACTCTGGAGTATAAACATGATGGGTGATCCAATGAGAAGTTTATGTATAAGGAAAACGTAAGATTATGAGGACTATGTGAAGTCATCAGGGCTAAATTAGTCTAAAGTTGACAATATCGTGCAAGTGAAAGATGAGTCATTGCATTTAGTATCAGAGTAAGACATAGGTTATACTCTGTGTGGGGTAAATTTTATACTCTGTTCAGTTCATAAAGAGGAGTGAATGAAAGGCCGAGGTGCGTGACATTCTAGGCAAATCTCAACATCGGTTATACATAGATAATGATTTTATGTTAAGTATAATGGTGCATCATCATTTGAACGAAACATATTTCCTAGCAAAGTGACAAAATTCAGGTTAGAATCATAAAATTAAATGTATTCACATTGGAGTAGAAATAGGAAGAGGTGAACCATAAGTGAATCCTTTAAGATTAATCTAATCTTAAATGGACAATATCATGTAAGTAGAAAGCTTGATCATTACTTTTGGTATCAATTGACATGAAATTATTAAGTTTCTTCATTATAGTAGATTGACATTAAGACAGTGAAACAATATCAACCAGAGACAGCAAAAAAAGAAACAGAGATTCCCTTGCCTCGAAGATGCCAAAACACATCAGAACCGATTAGGTTTCATCTTCAATCTCTAACCAGTGATTCAGCTTGACTTCTTTGATTCTATTTCTGTGGCTAGGATTTGGTGTTCGCACGGAGATGGGATCAAACATTCGTTTCCGTTACGGCTGCTGTTATAATACCTACAAAGAACCTTACACTTCACCACATTGTCGTAGACGTAAAATCCAGGAGTAACCATGATTCTGACCATTGAAGGTACGAGCTTTTTGGCACGATCTTTACCCATATCTTCCATGTACACTTCATCAAAACCTGCTTCTTTGTCTACTCTGAAAATAGGAAGAGGTGGATGTACAGAATTAGCCAGTAAATGAACGAGCCAGATCGCTTTAGAAGCTTTGAAAAAAGCTTGTAATAGTGGTTCAGGCCAAGCACGGTTCCACCCAAGCATCGCTACGATCTCGCTCATCTTCCTATCGCAGAATTTGCTGAACTCTTCACTGAAATTCTTTGTTCCTTTCCCAAGAACTTCTTCCCATGTTAGTTCTTGGAGGCGTGTGAACATGGCGAAATTAGCTTCGCAGTAATGTATTGGATTTAGAACTGGGTTTGAGGAATTCTTTTGAAAGGTTGTGGACTCGAAATCTTCGTACAGTGCTCTGTTCATTAATGCTTCGATGTAGAGAAGTGAGCCTCTTGGGTTCTTTGAAAATGAGATCTTGATGTCGTATTGTTGTAATAGAAGTGATATTTTGTCGTATACTTTTGCTCCTGCTTGTCTGAACTGCATAACTAGAGTTCGACTCAAAATACGAACTGATGATCTTGCTTCAGAAACTAAGATTAAGAAATTCTGAATCACTTTTCGTGGATCCCCAACTTTAATCACACGCAAAGACGGTTTAATCTGCTGGTTTTTATGATTCTGGGACTGTGAATTAGCGCCGGCACTGTAAACTTCAAGCCCAGATTTCAAGCTATGGCAGTAGATTTCTAGCTTGTTGAGCTTCTTCTCAAGCTCTGTAATTGATTGCTTGAGCTTTGAAGCTTCAAAAATGGCTTCATCTCGTTTTCTCGAAGCATAAACCAGTTTATTTGAAAGCTCTGTCACCACGATTTTCCAATGATCTTCTCTGGACACAACGGAGCCACTTTCCGATGACCTGGGGCTCTTCTTAATCGCTAATGAACCTAAAATAGACTTGAAGATCCCGCTCGGACTTGAAGATGAAAGACGGTTGTTTTCCAACGGGACGACGGAGATTCTCTCACGTGTACTCGGCCGGCATTTATCGCACAAAACTCCGACGGGGCCGTTCCGTTCCGGCCGCTTTTTTACAGTCCTTTCACTTGTAGTATTATTATGTAACGGCGTTGGTTGATGCTGATAATCACTCTCTCCTTTCTCCATGAATACACTTTGAGGACTCCCTCTGAAACTACTCTTCCCTTGTGAAAATTCATCTTCTTCGTTCCCTTCTTCAATCTAAAGAAGAAAAAAACCAGAAATCAGTCAATATAGACACAGATACAGAAATCCCGATCTGGGTTAAATGAAGACGAAAACGAAGAAGAAGAATTACAGTAGTGAAGTGAGAGAGTGAGCATATCGAGGATGAAGAAATATCCGCCATAGAATTTAATGCCAAGAAGAACAAAACATGGGGATTTCACTTCTAACACAAAAAGCAAACAAATCTTGATAAATATCGAGCTGGGTTTAGACTTTAGGTTTCCGTTCTTCTTCTCCGGGCAGGGGCAGGCTCAGGCTCAGGCTCAGGCTCACTTCATCATCATCTTCTCCTTCGAATTGGATTTTGTAGAGGTGAAGTTATTTAATGTCACGTTGATCTACCCCTTTGTTGCAGGACATATGCAGTCATTAATGCGAAGGAAAGCAATGGGTCACCGGAGGGAAACGCGCCGATGAAGGAGAGTTCAGTTCTGGTACTTGATAGATTGGATTTTCATTGGTTCGTGAGATACACGGAGTACTCGAGTTGAGATATTATTCGTTAACTAGTGTTAGTTTTGTCTAACTACAGTTTGACTTGTGGTTTTCGGTAAGCTTATTATTATTAAATAAAATTAATACATAATTAGTATTAACATGTACCTTGTGAATAATATGTAGTACCGATTAATACTACATATCTATGTAGTATTTTTTTTATGTAATTAACCCACTTACAAATTAATAATATCCATCGTATTAGCAATTTTACAATTTTTTTATTAATATTTAGTCACATTACACCAATGATTTAATCATCAACATTCTCGGGTTGTTTGGAAACCCAATTGCAAAATTGTGGTTTGGTGCGAGTAGAGGTGTAAATGAAACGAACTAGCCGAACTTTAGTGTGTTTTAGGGTTCGGGTTTTGCTCGGGTTAGAAAAAGTCTAAAATCTATGGTTCGGGGTTGGTTTGGTTTGAGTTCGAATTAATTAAAAATAATATATATATTAATATAATTAAATATTATATTATTAATATATATAAATGTTGTAATATTATTGGCTCACAAACCGGTTCGTTAGAAAATTGAGGTTCGATGATTGGTTCGCCAAGAATTCGAACTCGAATCGAGCTCGAACTTTGACCAACTCGACTCGAGAGGTTCGCGAATCGGTTCATATGGTTTCACCCCTAAGTGCGATCACATTGATTGTAGATAGTTTGTTTCGAACTTTAAAACCGTGATGTGATAATCATGATTTGGGTATAAATACCAATTTACTCTTTCACAAATATTCATTTTCTATAATTATTTTAAGAGTTTTATGGCTAATATAATCTTTTTCAAACTATGTTATTTTCGCAATTGCTATATAGTTATGTTTGATATTTATATTTAAAAATAAATATACGATCATCAGAATGGTTTCCAAACAGCCCATTATATTTAATTCTATTAGATATAATGGGTTATATTATATTATAACCCTAAATCTAAAAAAATAATATTTATATTATATTATATTCCAATAATAAAATGAGGAATGTAGAAGAAATAATAGAGAAGAATATTGTGTTGCCATGGAGTTAATGAGTAGTAAATGGGCTGGTGGCGCTTCCATTAAATTGCATGGGTCATGCATAATACATAACCATCACCTACCTCATTAAAATGTCAATTTTATATTATAATTATAATAATATATTTATTTTATTTAATGAGTGATCCTTCGGCAAAAATATCTAAATTCCTTCGGTCGGGTTCATATTATATGATAATATTAATATAATACTTTTTATTTGAATATATCAATTTGATACTCATTATTTCATATTATATACTAATTAGGTCTTTCATGTTTTAACATTATGCTCAATTTGAACAAAAAAAATTAAATTTAAACGATTTTAGGTTTAGGGTTTAATCACATGTCAACAAATTTAGGTTAATAAAATATTTAAATGATGTATTGAATTGTTAATTGATATTTAATTACAATTAGTGATATTAAGCATGATTAAGATACTCTCGGATTTGATGTATTTGGTGCGAGTTGTTTAATACACTTTAAATAATATTTTGTTATATTCCAATCGTTTGTGATCCAAATGGAAATACCTTCCTAATTTTTATAAAAATTATTTTATTATTTTTCTGATCCAACTAGAAAAAACCAAGGTTCTACTCCGAAAACTCATAAGATGAGGTCTTGGATAAAAATGGAGGACACAAATTTAATCCATATAGCTTAATAGTTTTGACAATTTTGACCCTAAAGTTTTATGATTATGATTATTAGAACTTTGATCCTAAAATATCAATATAACAAAATAAGTCCTTTTGTAAATTTGACAAAATAAATCTCCCAAATTTAGTATATTAGTATAATTAGTTCTTAAAGTTTTCAATTTTGATAATTGAGATAATCGGTCAAAATAAAATTTCGTGACTGATCTAGCAACTTTTGGGATCTGATTTGTCAAAAGTTGTGTTAGATTTGATGTTGTCGTTGGGCCTCCGAAGATTTATGTGTTGGGCCACAAACACAACTTATCTTTATAAATATATTGTATTAGAGTTTTCACATTTCAATTGAAAGAGTTTTAAGCCGTATTTTATCTCTAGTTCGATATTCAGCGTTTTCAAGTAGGTGGTCTCGTAGCTTTGCTACGAGACCATCATAATCGTATTTTTATGTTTTTCTTTTACGAAATTGCACAATATATCAAATATTGGTCATATCATTCTTCTTTTGAATAAAGGTTATTAGTCCTATATCGTTCAACATTTTCGTACTTATTCTACAAATCGAGGCTTCTAGTTCGTAAGTTACAAACTTCCTTTCAAGTTGCACTTTATAGAACCAAATTTACAAAAATTTTCAAATATGTAAATTTTCTCCATAAAAATATTGGATTGAATTAATGTAAAATATAAATTAAAATAAATTTCCAGCTTGGCGTGTGACGTGGCAAAGTAATCAGCGAGAAGCATATCGTCCATTGCCTCTGGATCACCTTATCCTTAGCAAAAACTTGAGGCGACGGCCCCGTTACACTAATTACAGCTTCTACCAGACTAACTATTTTATCATGGGACGATATTGCCCCTGACTCATGAAAGCTACTTGTTATCATATGGAAGGATGGACGTGTGCAAAACCGATGAAAATGATGTGGCAACTAGAAGCTAGACGTATGCAGATTGGATTCATTGGAAAGCTAATCTGAAATGCAACTGTTTTCGTCTTCCTCATCAGTCACAACCCTGAAACGCAGTTCCTTGAAAATTCTACTGTTTCATGTTGATGGCAATATTTTGTGGGACTGTGTGTAGCCTTGAAAGAAGGAAAGCTCTGAGTTTAACCAAANAAATGTAACATTCGAGCACAATTATTTTTTCTGTATTTAATGGATCAAAAGAATATCCGTATAACCCAATACATAATATCATTCATCAAACTAATTACTCATGATATCTCATATTCGATATGAGATACGAATTCTCAACAAAAAACGATTAAAACACCATATGTTAAAACTTAAATGAGAAAATGACAAACCTCTACACTTGATAATTTCAAGTTCTTTATATCATTATTGCATAATGATTAATATTCCGGTTTGAGTTTTTGCTTCTGAATAAATTACATAGCCCTACGTAGAAACTAAACCGATTATGTGAAAAAATGAACACGTTAACTTTAGTTAACGAGTGAAATATCTCAAAGTAACAGTACTAGAAATAATCCAACGAACACGGTAGAATTAAACAAAAATTAACGCACCCAATAGGATTCGCGCACTCCACATCGAATGAGCTGGGGGTGTGTTGCAAGCCAAGCACCCCTACGAATCGTGCAACACAGCTTATAACTTATTCTTTCTAGGGCATCTACTGAGAGTCTTTTCTCTCGGTACCATGATTTTTTCCATATTATGAGATTTTCCATGTAAAATATCATCCATCTCTATTTCACATTCCAGTTATATTGTCTTCACAAACAATAAATCTAAAATTCAGTTTCACGAGTCTTATTCACTCTAAACCGAGTTAATGTTAATATCTATTGAAAAATGATCATACAATGTTAATATCCATGTTCATTCGTATTTAGATATGTTCGTATTTTGTTCGAGTTCGTGCTTGGATCAATTCATTCGAGTTCATAAAAAAATATAAAAATACTGAAATTCGAATGTTCGCGAATATGTTCATATTCATTCTATTTTTTATTCGACTCGTTTTGTTATTCGAATAATATTCATATTTGAATTTGAACGTACAAATAAGAACACAAATGAGTCTAATATTAAATATTCAAGAATTATTTTCACTTCTTAATAGTCATTACTGCAACAGTTAACCATTTAATTTTTCAATATAAATAAAATGCTCAAATTTGTTTCTCAAATAAAACATTTAAATATGTTAAAAATAGAAATAAACACTCGATTGAATGATCGATAAGTTCTTATATGTTCGATCAAATGATTTTTCGATTATTTTACAATGACCGATTGTGTGATCGTGTAGTGTTTGTTAATCATGATCGATGAGATTTTCATTGTAAAAAAATTACAAGGGAATTAAAAACGAAATAATATTGTACAAATATATTAATATTAGAGTAAGTAACTTATATGGTAATGATAAAAAATGGACACTTGATTTTTAGTGGGCTATTAAGTTTGAACTTGATCCAATCAAGTGAAGCCCAGTAAGAGCCCAAACACTTGGGTCAAGGGCCCATTGATGTTAAGTTTGGGTTTGGCCTGAAGATATATTTTTAGGGTTTATATACTTCACTGCATTTTTTCCGGTGGCGGTCCGCGAAGAACAAAATCTTCAAATTGGTGAGGAATCTGGATAGTGGAGTGTATTGCGTCATTAGTAACTATGGCCACTGCTCAGAGGAATTTAACGACGAAAGAGGTTGACATTCGGATGATGTTGGTTGCGGAAGTCCACCTTGGAACGAAGAACTGCGATTTTCAGATGGAGCGTTATGTCTTCAAACGCCGAAATGATGGTAAATGCGTTTGCTTCTGCGAATTTGTTGTCGATTTGCTGCCCTGTTTCTGGAAACAAAGCGTTTTATAGTCAGTTTGGTATCGTATATTTCGTTTATTTTCTATAAATCTGTGATCAGCAATGATGTGAGAATGAGAGCCGCATTGACCTCTGAGGATTTGTTCTTGGTATTAGTATCCTTATCTGTANGTCCAGATAAAGATCAGTCAACTGAGTGAGATTAGCAATCTCTTTGGGAATCTCTCCATTCAAAGCATTGTAATGTAAGTAAAGACCTGTAAGGAATTTAAGCTCCGCCACCGCGGCTGTTAATTTTCCGGTGAGTCCTTTTCCCTGAAGGGAAATGTTAGCGATTTTCCGGTGCTCATTGCAAGCTACTCCTTCGAAAGTGAGGTTGCAGGGATCACCGTCATCTTTCCATGAGGATAAGTAGTTGTTTTGTGGGTCAAGAGAGGATTTAATCTCCATTAAAGCTCTGATCTCTGAGTTTCCCGTTATGGGATTTGTGAATGAAGTAGAAAGAATGAGAGCAAAGAGGAAGAAACTCTGCATTTTGTGTCAGGTGCAGAGAAATCAGAAGAAGATAACTTGGAAAAAGAATCTGGGAAGAAGACGAGGAATGTGGTAAGAAAACTTACTAGATTTTTGTTTTGGAGGTGTATACGTTGAAATTATAGAGTATGATCAACGGGAAAATATGAATGAATAGGGTCAAGCGAAGAAGTTTATCTATTTAAAAAACTTGATCAAATCAATATATATTCTACGAAAATTCTTCTTTATAAATTTAATTAATCTCTTTTTTTTTTTATGTTGAACAAATTCTAACATCATATAAAATGAGTGATGAATGAGGAAACAACCCAATTCAGAACATGAACAAAAAACAGCTCAAAATCAGTACGTGATATAAGAAAGCAAGGCCTCTTGTTGAGTTCACGGATCATATCCCAATCTGGTGTTGTTACTGACTGCATTATAACTGGTAAAGTAGCATGTTTTGGGTTTGAACTGATTTGATCCAGATCTGGCCCACAGTTATAAATGCGTTCATCTCTTAGCACGTAACAATGTCGTCTGCGAGAGGGAACATGGACTTTCAAATGATTTAGGCTTTTTTGTATGCATTTTCAAATTATATTTTAATGTTAGAATGTATGGTTGTAGTTTTGACGGAACATTATAATATTTACGTTTTGATTATAAACATAATATATTTTCAAATTGTTATTTGAATGCAAAAAAGGTAAGAGGTTGGATCTGGAAATTAGAATACAATTTCGTTATTTAAATTATAAATATATCATATAAAAAATCATATTTTCTTTCACTTTCAACAATCTCACATTTATAATGTCATTGAACATATTTGTAAGTTGTCAATTCTCATGTATCTTTAACGTGCAACTATAACCATACATAATTTATTTCGTCATGTAGATACTAACGACGATGAATCTAATTTGTATAAATCCAATTGTATACATAACATTATTATTGTTTTGCAATTCAATTTATGAATTACAGAACACTCAATCCATTTTTGATTTATAATCACATTTTGAAAACACATTCTCAAAGTGTATTCTAATTTTCAAAACGTTTGTTTGCAATGAAATGATTGTGAGGTTATCCTTTGAAATACTGATTCTGAGCTGTTTTTTTACATATGGTGGGGTAAATGGGGTTTTACGAGATTCAAAATGTGTTATGTTCGTACATATATTAAATTTTAATATGAAATTAGATAAAGTTTTTCGGAACAAACATGAATATCTACATATATATTTAAATAATATTCAAATATAAATTCTCATTGTCATTAAATAAAATAGTAATGAATATGAATATTGCTGGAATAAAAATATAAATTAAAGATAAAAATGTAATAGTTGCTTATATATATTTACAATTTTCAGACAACATCACGCCATATTTTGACCAATTCACAGGAGAAGATGTAATAAGGCCAAGGTGAGCGCTGTTAATTTGAAGATGTGGGCACCTCTAATAATTATTGAGAATATTGTCCTTGTTTTTAGAAACGTCATAAGCAATAATATTTTAATAAATTTGTAACATATAATTTCAACTAATAAATATGTATAATTTAAAATCGGGTTTAATTCAGTATTCGTCCCTCAAACTACACAGATTATCGTTTTTCATCCTTCAATTTTGAATAATGCATTATACATCCTTCAATTAACAAATTTTATCAATTTTAGGGTAAAATTACAAAAATATCCCTATAACTTTTTAAAAGCTTACGGGCAGTTGCCCAGCAATCTTATTACTTGCCCATCATTCTCTGGTGTTGAGGAAAGAAGAAGGAAAAGTCTTGCGCTCGGCCGGTGGGATTTAGGTTAGGGTTTCTACATACAAAATTAACTTCTTTGTTCCAATCGGTTTAGATAATTTTTTGCCCATGGTTATACATGTACGTATTGTTACCCAACCTTTTGTTTTTTAGGTTTGCAATGGTTAAATCTAAGATTTTCGTGAATACATCCGGTAGAAAATATGAAGAATATATTCATGAAAACTTGACTGATAGTGATTATGAAATCTCAGAAGATGAGATTGAGGCTGTAAGAGCAGGTGCCGACCAAATTTTTGAGGCTGAAAATGTAATGACAATTACATTTGATCAAGAAAATTTCAATGAGAGCTTAATGACTCAATTTGAGATGCACGATGATGAAGATGATTGTGAGGGAAGTGAAGAAGAATTGAGGAGCCCTTATACCTCAGACGAAGAGGAATTCGGAAAGGATGGAGGATTGTTCAATCCTAAACTCTTATGGAGAGATTTTAAGATGGAGTCTGGGCTACGTTTTAAAGATAAAAATGAAGCAAAGAATGCTATTATTAGGTTTTGCAACCGCCGAGGGCAATTGATCGAATTTGTGAAAAACGATAAAATAAGACTTCGAGCAAAGTGCAAACGGGAAAGATGTCCATGGTTCGTTAGTGTTGTGCGAAGGGCTTCTGATGGTGTCTGGTTTATCTCTACTATGAATGGAGAGCACAACAATTGCCCACACACACAATTCAACCCCTTGGTTAACTCTTCATGGTTAGAGGCTGAATTTGCGAAAATATTCAAATCAAATCCGAAATTGAAAGCATCCACATTCAAAAAAAGAGGTGTTGGAGTCGATGGGGGTCTGCATTTCTATGCAGCAAGCGTACCGTGCTCGGAGAAAGGCACTCAACATCTTGACCGGCTCACATGATGAACAATACAAGTACTTGTGGAAGTAGTATCTTTGTATTTAAATTATTCGACACATTAATGATTTTGCATGGTTACTCTAAATTCATGTGTAAAATGACAGATATTGCCTACAATTACGCGAGAGTAACCCGGGGTCTACAATCATTTTGAAGTTACAAGATGATGGACTTGTAAAACGATTTTTGCGTATTTATATATGTCTAACAGCATGTAAGATGGGGTGGAAAGCAGGATGCCGACCAATATTTGGTGTGGATGGTGCATTCTTGAAAGGGAAGTATGAGGGACAAATCATAGCTTCGATTGGGATGGACTCAAACAACAACATTTTTCCCATAGCATATGCCGTCGTGGAACGAGAGAACCAAGATACATGGGGATGGTTCTTAACTCTTTTAAAAGAAGATCTTAATGTAGGTGGTGAGTATAAATCTCATTTCGTATGCATATCTGACAGACAAAAAGGCTTAGTTCCAGCGTTAGGAGACATCTTGCCCGACATCCAGGTATGTTAATTATCACATTATTATGTAAAACACAATTTAACATTTCAAATTGGTACGCAGGTTCGTTATTGTTGTCGACACATCTACGGTAACATGAAGGAGGTCGGGCATAAATCTCATGATGTGAAGACGATGTTCTGGAGAGCAGCGAATTGCACCCGCGAAGAGAACTTTGAGCTTGTAATGGAAGAAATGTGGAAGATTAACCCAAAAGCATATGAGTATCTCCAGAAAATTAATCCAATGCATTGGAGTAGAGCATTTTTCTCGGAAAGTTCACGATGCGACATTTTGCTCAACAACATATGTGAGTCATTCAACCATATGATTGCCGATTGTCGTGATATGCCTATCTTATTCATGCTGGAGTACTTGAGAACACTACTTACAGTTCGTATTCAACTTAATCAGGAAAAAGCTGAAAAATGGACAGAGCATTTGTGTCCTCGGGTACGACGACTACTTATGAAGTTAAACGATGAGGGAAATAAGGGCATGTGCATTGCTTCTGATAGATATCGGTTCACACATGTATGTGGTGAGGACACACATGTTATTGACATCCAAAAGCGGGAGTGTAGTTGCCGACATTGGCAACTTACAGGATTGCCTTGCAAGCACGCTTGCACGGCAATAAACGAAGCAGGAATGTCTGTGGAAGACTATGTAGACCATTGGTATACCGTTCTCACATACAAGACATGCTACGCTCAGGTCCATCTTAACACAATTTTGTAATTATTGATCTAAATACATCTTAACACTACCTTTTTGTAGAGTATCATTGGGATTCCTAACCGGGATCTTTGGCCAAAAGCAAATGATCTTCCAATCCCATTGCCTCCTAGAGAGAAGAAGAGAATGAAGGGCCGACCGAGAACACTACGGAGAAGAGAACATGACGAACCGTCGAAGAAATACTCAAATATGTGGCGCGGCAAAAAAAGAGTGTTCCACTGTCAAGTTTGCAAAGGAACTGGTCATAACAAGCGTGGTTGTCCGATGACACGTAGATGTAATAGTGATGCTTTAAATGTAAGTCACGAATGTTTTCAATACTTGTGAATTTATTGAAGCTAACTTGTGCTCCTACTACGACTTTCAGAATATGAAACCTTGATTAGGTGAATGTAGCAAAGGTTTGATGATTGGTGATTTGTTTTGGAAAACACATATGTTTTGGTACTCGTTTTCCACTTTTGTGGTTTTGATGTAGAATTTCGTATTTTCGTATGACTTATTGGAATCAAGTTGAAATATGTCATTGTTTCATTTTTAGATTATAAAATTACACAAATGTGAAATCCATGTAAATTTTGCATCAAAAGAATTTGATGATTATTGTTACATTTAAAATTGTTAATTTGATTTTCAACAATTTTACTGAATTTAATTTGATGATTATTTATTAAAGGTTGGTGATATGTGAGTATTACTAATTATTATTAAAAGTTTATATAAAATCATATTTGTAAGAATTTTAAATAATAACCCAACCTTATGGTTAGATAGATTGATGTGCAAGCTGTTCGTGAGTTTAAAAGAATTTTAGGGATGTTTTTGTAATTTTACCCTAAAATTGATAAAATTTGTTAATTGAATGATGTATAATGCATTATTTAAAATTGAAGGATGAAAAACGATAATTTGTGTAATTTGAGGGATAAATAGTGAATTAAACCCCAAATGATACTATAATTAGTCCAATGTATAGATAATGGGTTGGAAGCCCATTAGAAAGTAATCCTCCTTCATTAGTTCCTCCAATGATAATTAGCTGATAATTTTAATTTGTAATATTTTGTTTTTATTTTCATAATTTAAAAATATATAATTATAAGAAATATATTTTTAATCTACATTACCCAAGTATTAGACAACTATCAATATACCCATATTATCATATATATCAGTGTATCAACTCTTAAACTAAGGAACTAAACGAACCAAATCCATGTGATTTTAAGTCTTTTAATGTGAAACTAAGGAATTAATGATTCAATCCTCGAGGTATGGGTGTGGTTCGAGATCCATTGTGGTGTTCAAATTTATTAAAATAATATATTTTTAATACATATTGATAGGAATCTCTGGACCAAGTACTATGAAATGAGTCCAAGAGATAAACTCAACTAGAGATACGGTTTGGCTCGAAATGGAAATGACCAAATCCAAGATAGGAGTGAGTAGGTGATTGCCAAGTGCTAGAATGGCATTTTTTGAAGTAACATTTTTAGAGCCTAAAAACATCTTTTGATCATGTTTGTGCTTTGTTTCTGTGACTGCTATGTATCTTGATTCTTCATTATAATGTCATCGTTGAGGATATTCATCTACTCGATATCGTGATTTTTTCCTCACTATTTGAGGCTTTTCATATTAAATCATTGTGTTCTTGTTTTCTTTCTCGGCATAAGTTGTCTCCACAATAATTATGAATCTAAAATCGGGTTCTATTCGATATCTTGATTAGAATTCGATGAATATTGATACCCCTAAAATAAACCACACCACGTATAAATTACAATACATATTATATTGTATTATTTAATATATATATATATATATTATTTACTTATNGGAAATAAGGGCAGGTGCATTGCTTCTGATAGATATCGGTTCACACATGTATGTGGTGAGGACACACATGTTATTGACATCCAAAAGCGGGAGTGTAGTTGCCGACGTTGGCAACTTACAGGATTGCCTTGCAAGCACGCTTGCACGGCAATAAACGAAGCAGGAATGTCTGTGGAAGACTATGTAGACCATTGGTATACCGTTCTCACATACAAGACATGCTACGCTCAGGTCCATCTTAACACAATTTTGTAATTATTGATCCAAATACATCTTAACACTACCTTTTTGTAGAGTATCATTGGGATTCCTAACCGGGATCTTTGGCCAAAAGCAGATGATCTTCCAATCCCATTGCCTCCTAGAGAGAAGAAGAGAATGAAGGGCCGACCGAGAACACTACGGAGAAGAGAACATGACGAACCGTCGAAGAGATACTCAAATATGTGGCGCGGCAAAAAAAGAGTGTTCCACTGTCAAGTTTGCAAAGGAACTGGTCATAACAAGCGTGGTTGTCCGATGACACGTAGAAGTAATAGTGATGCTTTAAATGTAAGTCACGAATGTTTTCAATACTTGTGAATTTATTGAAGCTAACTTGTGCTCCTACTACGACTTTCAGAATATGAAACCTTGATTAGGTGAATGTAGCAAAGGTTTGATGATTGGTGATTTGTTTTGGAAAAAACATATGTTTTGGTACTCGTTTTCCACTTTTGTGGTTTTGATGTAGAATTTCGTATTTTCGTATGACTTATTGGAATCAAGTTGAAATATGTCATTGTTTTATTTTTAGATTATAAAATTACACAAATGTGAAATCCATGTAAATTTTGCATCAAAAGAATTTGATGATTATTGTTACATTTAAAATTGTTAATTTGATTTTCAACAATTCGCTGAATTTAATTTGATGATTATTTATTAAAGGTTGGTGATATGTGAGTATTACTAATGATTATTAAAAGTTTATATAAAATCATATTTGTAAGAATTTTAAATAATAACCCAACCTTATGATTGGATAGATTGATGTGCAAGCTGTCCGTGAATTTAAAAGAATTTTAAGGGTGTTTTTGTAATTTTACCCTAAAATTGATAAAATTTGTTAATTGAAGGATGTATAATACATTATTTAAAATTAAAGGATGAAAAACGATAATTTGTGTAATTTGAGGGACGAATAGTGAATTAAACCCATTTAAAATCTAAAATTCTGTTATATTAAACGAATTTATAATAACTTAAGTTATCACATTTTTAACATATAAATTTTAATTAATAAATATATATAATTTAAAATTTTGAATATTAAACAATTTTCTTACCCAAGTAATAAGAGTTCAAATTTGTTCTTTCAATTTAAAATATGAACATTGTTCGAACAATAAATGAATTTAAATAAAAATTCGATTGAACATGAAATGTTCACAACGAATTTAAGTATTTTTATATTATTTATGCACGAGCACGAGTGCACGGATCCAACAAAATAAACAATTCCACACAAATAAAACGAATACGAAAACGAACACGAAGAAAATATTAGAAATATGAACAATGTTCAAACAAGTTTTTCCGTTCGAATTATAATATGAACGAGCACGAAAAAACAAAGTCGCCTCATTCGTATTGAATAACAATCTTAGTTGTTGGGATGCATCTAGCATTTAGAAGCAAGCTAAAAACACCCCTAAGCTGATTGATTCTAATGAATTATTGCAGTCAGGTGAAGCTCCAAACAAAAAGGGGTTCACATTTAAGCAATTAAATACCTTAATTCTGTGTAATCCCTCTGCTTCCTGCAATAATTTTAGCAATAAAAATAAACAAACGAATGCCATAAAGCTTAAAAAACGAAAATGGAGAACCTGAATATATGCAAGTCTTCAATTATCAGAACCAACAAGTTGTCTTGCTTTCTGTGCGCAGTCTGCATACTCCCTGACTAACTTGGCACATTTCAAAGGATCCTTGCTATGCTCCTTATAGCAGTTAAAACATGCATCCTTCTCGTTAATACACGGCATAGGCTTCCTATTTGGAAGCTTGAATTCTTTATCATGAAGTTCCTTAGCTCTTTGAGTCACCTCTTGTAGCATGTTCTCTTCCTGTTTTTTAAGCTTCTCTAAGACCTTCTCACTTTCATTAAGCACATTGTGTATAGAATCTATCTCTGGATTTGCTGGTTTTGGAGCTGCAGTGGGAAAGTGAAAAGGAGGCTGCAGCTTCTTTAGATCTTCGTATGGCGAATTTTGTTTTGCGGCTTCTTGTGTTGCTGCTTGAGTAGTATTTGGCTTTGGCTTTGGCTTGCTTGTTTTCTTTTTGACTGGCTCATTGTTGGCCAGTAAGTGTTTTGCCAAGCTGCTGCTGACTTGAATTGTGAATGATTCACTCATCACTTTAGCAGCTTTTTGTCAATCTGAAAGACTCAGAAGAGATATATAAGTGCAGATTAAGTTAATTCAGTAGCAATAATCATATTTGACTGGCCAAAATCAATGGAGTAAGTAAAAGAAAGAACGAAAATGGCGAAATAAGAGACGAAGAACAATTGTAAAGCTATTTTTTTGTTTTAATCACTGCAGTTGTTTTTTTATTTAAAAACAAATAGAGAACTAGATCATGCTAAATAATCTTAACATGATAATGGAGATTATGACTTTCTTAACTCTCTATTTGGCTAACTATTGAGTTATGCAATGCCCCTTTTGGGCTATAAACCATGCATGTCACTTGATTTTAAAATAATGTCGCCTGCCCCGTGTCTGTATCCATCGATAAGACATTAGAACGAGTTTATCTATTATTCCTGAACCTTATCCCATCTTCGCTCAAACTCATATTGCCCCAATAGCTACATATAACACTGCAAAGTGTCCATTTCGTACCTTGCACTCAGATCCCATAACTCGTTTTGGGAATACCACACACATCCACTCTTATCAATTCCCGGGCGAATTACGCTACATGCCCATTGTTCAAATGTATGCCAAACTCCTAGTGTCCCCGTGCATAGGACACAATGACATGTTGCAATGTCTCTAATTCTTTACTACAAACTCCACACAAATATGAGTTCAAATGCATTCGTCGCAGTGCCAGATTAGCCAACGTTGGTAGTCATTAGCAAATTTTCATATATGGATATTAATATTTAAAGGGACCAACTGTATCCACCTTACGTTTGTCAACCCCAGCAGCCTCACGAATTCTTTGCTCAAATAATTTACTCATCCTCTTTGTACTAATACAGCAGTAGCTACTTAATAATCCCTTTTATGAATCCAGGTTATACTCAGATACAACAGAGCCCATTGTTAATGGCAAGGAGGGATATTCTACAGTTCTTCGAACCAACAACACAAGTGAGAGGAAAAGTAACTGAAAATCAACAAGCATGCCATTCTCTATAGTGTTAAAAATCACCAAACAAATATACCACTGCTGGTTTTTTCAGAAATTTAAATTAGAGAATGAATATTTCAACCTTCTCAGTCTATCTTCACATAGAATTATCTCCAAACGTTTCAAAAACGACCCACAACCAAGCTAAGCAATAAGGATATATAAATTCTCAGTAGTAGCAGTATTCTTAACGAAAAAACCAGTGGATTAGAGGATCGGATCATGTGCTATTGAAAATATCTCATTTGGATATCATTTTCAATTATTGACAACGAAGATCAGAATCGTATCACTGTTAATATATTCACCCTTCATATCCCTCAGCATAATTAAGCTCAACAGAATACCAACAAAGACTATCAAATCAAACGCCCTTCGATTTCTTCTGAATTTCGATATTACTAAAAAAATACACGGAAATTAAAGATATCTTTTGAATTTAAGATCATCGAAAGAGAAGATGGATACCTTCAATTGAATAATCCTACAGCGGCCAACGCTCCTCCCTACTGGCGAAACTTTCTCGAAGAAGAAGCTAGAGTTGCAGTACACACAACGCCCATGTACGCGAACAGAGGTTCAACAGATCCGAAAACCAAAATGGGCTTCAATGGGCAAGGCTCCGAAATCCCACAAGCCCATTTTAATTTTAATTTTGCGAATTTGATCAAACTTATAATGAAAATGTACAAGACCATTCGGGTTAATAGTTTGATATCGCTCTTCAAATAATGGGTTTGGGACCAACCATAAACTAATTAAATATAAATTTAATAATTTTTTTAAATATTTATACATCAAAATATTTAATATTTTAAAGTTAAATATATTTTTTTGCAAGTATAAGTTATATTTTATATTTTTAGGATTTTACATTAGGCGATTATTTTTTAATTATTAACAACTTGACCAAATTTTGAGTAAATTAATAATATAAAACTAAAAATAATCATTTAATTTTTTTAGTAATTAATATAAATCATATACTTAGTATAATACTTCATTATTTATAATTTTTAAAAATCAAGCATCAATATGAGTCGGATTTGATGCAATCCGACTCACATTCATGAGTTTTTAAATTGAGTAGTTGTTNGCTTCTTTAGATCTTCGTATGGCGAATTTTGTTTTGCGGCTTCTTGTGTTGCTGCTTGAGTAGTATTTGGCTTTGGCTTTGGCTTGCTTGTTTTCTTTTTGACTGGCTCATTGTTGGCCAGTAAGTGTTTTGCCAAGCTGCTGCTGACTTGAATTGTGAATGATTCACTCATCACTTTAGCAGCTTTTTGTCAATCTGAAAGACTCAGAAGAGATATATAAGTGCAGATTAAGTTAATTCAGTAGCAATAATCATATTTGACTGGCCAAAATCAATGGAGTAAGTAAAAGAAAGAACGAAAATGGCGAAATAAGAGACGAAGAACAATTGTAAAGCTATTTTTTTGTTTTAATCACTGCAGTTGTTTTTTTATTTAAAAACAAATAGAGAACTAGATCATGCTAAATAATCTTAACATGATAATGGAGATTATGACTTTCTTAACTCTCTATTTGGCTAACTATTGAGTTATGCAATGCCCCTTTTGGGCTATAAACCATGCATGTCACTTGATTTTAAAATAATGTCGCCTGCCCCGTGTCTGTATCCATCGATAAGACATTAGAACGAGTTTATCTATTATTCCTGAACCTTATCCCATCTTCGCTCAAACTCATATTGCCCAAATAGCTACATACAACACTGCAAAGTGTCTGTTTCGTACCTTGCACTCAGATCCCATAACTCGTTTTGGGAAAACCACACATCCACTCTTATCAATTCCCAGGCGAATCCGCTACATGCCCATTGTTCAAATCTATCCCAAACTCCTTGTGTTCCCGTGCATAGGACACAAAGACATGTTACGTCGCTTATTCTTTACTACAAACTCCACACAAATATGAGTTCAAATGCATTCGTCGCAGTGCCAGATTAGCCAACATTGGTAGTTTATCATTAGCAAATCGCCATATATGGATATTAATTTTTAAAGGGTCCACCTAACCTCTTTGAGTGTCTCAACCCTAGTAGCCTCGTGAATTCTTTGCTCAAATAATTCACTCATACTCTTTGTACTAGTACACCATTAGCTAATTTAGAATCCCTTTTCAGAATCCAGGTTATACTCATACAACAGACCCAGAGGTAATGGCAAGGAGGGATATTCTACAGTTCTTCGAACCAACAACACAAGTGAGAGGAAAAGTAACTGAAAATCAACAAGCATGCCATTCTCTATAGTGTTAAAAATCACCAAACAAATATACCACTGCTGGTTTTTTCAGAAATTTAAATTAGAGAATGAATATTTCAACCTTCTCAGTCTATCTTCAAATAGAATTATCTCCAAACGTTTCAAAAACGACCCACAACCAAGCTAAGCAATAAGGATATATAAATTCTCAGTAGTAGCAGTATTCTTAACGAAAAAACCAGTGGATTAGAGGATCGGATCATGTGCTATTGAAAATATCTCATTTGGATATCATTTTCAATTATTGACAACGAAGATCAGAATCGTATCACTGTTAATATATTCACCCTTCATATCCCTCAGCATAATTAAGCTCAACAGAATACCAACAAAGACTATCAAATCAAACGCCCTTCGATTTCTTCTGAATTTCGATATTACTAAAAAAATACACGGAAATTAAAGATATCTTTTGAATTTAAGATCATCGAAAGAGAAGATGGATACCTTCAATTGAATAATCCTACAGCGGCCAACGCTCCTCCCTACTGGCGAAACTTTCTCGAAGAAGAAGCTAGAGTTGCAGTACACACAACGCCCATGTACGCGAACAGAGGTTCAACAGATCCGAAAACCAAAATGGGCTTCAATGGGCAAGGCTCCGAAATCCCACAAGCCCATTTTAATTTTAATTTTGCGAATTTGATCAAACTTATAATGAAAATGTACAAGACAATTCGGGTTAATAGTTTGATATCGCTCTTCAAATAATGGGTTTGGGACCAACCATAAACTAATTAAATATAAATTTAATAATTTTTTTAAATATTTATACATCAAAATATTTAATAATTTAAAGTTAAATATATTTTTTTGCAAGTATAAGTTATATTTTATATTTTTAGGATTTTACATTAGGCGATTATTTTTTAATTATTAACAACTTGACCAAATTTTGAGTAAATTAATAATATAAAACTAAAAATAATCATTTAATTTTTTTAGTAATTAATATAAATCATATACTTAGTATAATACTTCATTATTTATAATTTTTAAAAATCAAGCATCAATATGAGTCGGATTTGATGCAATCCGACTCACATTCATGAGTTTTTAAATTGAGTAGTTGTTTTATTGGAAATTACAATGGTGACCCAAATTAGTTTAGAAATTACCTATTTGACACATGAAATATAAAAACCATTCAAAATGACACTATGGTGGTTAATTTTGACAATTTGTATTAACTATTATTTTAAATTTTTTGAAGTTTGGAAAAATAATCATTATATAAAGGGATCATTAAAACATTAACGAGTATCAAAATCAAATATAAATGATTTTGAAACTTCGGAATCAATAACACAATTGTTAAACTTTGAGAGCAACAACACACATTATATGAACTTCAAAGGTTTTACCTACAATTTTAAAAAGTTTGGAGTATTGTCTTTGTACTATTTTAAAGTTCAAAAAACACTAATAAACACGAATCTCGATTTCCAACACTAATAATTCTTGCATTTAGATATGATTTTTATCGGGTGAAATTTGCCTAAGAATCTCCAACTTACATAATGTGTAAATAATATGCATACAATTTATAAAATTTCAAATATGATGCACTATTTGATAAAAAAATATGCATTTGTATAGCTTTCAACTTACAAATCAAATTACCAATATCAATTATCATTAATCATATAAAGATATCATTAGTATTTTATATTATCATCCATAATTTTCAAAATTAAATGATTAATTTTGTATTATTTTTCAAATATAAACTATTATTTACATATTTTGTGAACTTTGAGTGTGAAAGATGTATTAACAAAAAAAATTTTCAATTTAACATAAAATAGAATATTATAATGTCAGAGATAAAAAAAACAAATCATAACTTTAAATATCATTCTTTACCTATACAATTCTCACTATTTTTATTTGCATAATTCCGTTACCGGCCAACGGCTAGAACCGAATTTGAAATGGAATACGCACCCGAGTGGCTGATCTACTCCGACGGCAAAGACACAGAGTAAACATCGTCTTCGTACAAAAACTTACGCCGGTCGGAAAACAAATTGTCCGGCAAACTCACCGGATCCTCCAAATACATAACTATATCTCTCATGCTCGGCCGAATCTCAGGCTGAATATGACAACATAGCAACCCCAATTTCAGCACAAATTCCACTTCCTCTTTACAAAAATCACCCTCTAATTTCAAATCTACGCAGCTCATAATCTCATCTCCATTCCATAAAGAATGAACCCAACCCACAACCCAAATATTGTCTTGTATCGGCCGTCTACCGTGTTGGATCGAATTGAAATTCGATTATGTCCAGCCCAATACAGAATTATCAAGAGTCCCTTGGGCCAAGGGAGAAAAGAATTTCAGCGGCCCAAATTGTTTCTCATCAGCCCAATTTCGAAGGCAGTTGCAAGAAATGATCATTCATGCACTAAATCATGATCACACGAAGTGAATTGAGGGAACGTGCCTGAAGAAGAGGAAAATACAGTATAAATCTGTGAAGAAATAAAATACGAAGTATAAGGTGGATACAAAAGGAAAACGATCAAAGAAAAGGCGGAAATTACCAGGTTAAAGGCAGCAGTGACTGTGGTGGTAAAAGTCGATTCTTGTTCATCATTTGTATCTGATACATTCAAAATGTGGATAGTGAATTAGACCCGGTGAGTGGTCTCGTGGTTTTTTCCAGGAATCACCTGGTTTTCCACGTAAAATTGTTTCGTTCCTCAAACTTATATCACAACGTAAAACTGCAGGAAATGAAGTCTAAACAAAATTGATAACATAAGACTTATCTGTTTTGGTGACTAAGAATTTATCCTTTCATAGTGGTGGCCCATGCAGGTCTTGAAACTGCAGAAAAAAGAAACCGAGAGTTTTCAGAAGAATTGTGATTAAAAGTGGGAAGCTGAACAGATTGAGAAACCTGACAGATATGGCCTCAGAAACATACTCGATGATCAGACTTACTTCAAATAATTATGCAGAATGGAAGAATCGAATGGAGGACCTCTTAAACTGCAAAATGCTCTTTGATCCAGTCGAATTTGGAGATCAAAAACCTACTGAACATACCCCTGAAGTTTGGAAAAAGATGCACAAACAAACTCTTGGGTTCATTAGGCAATGGATTGACTCATCTCAATATCATCACGTTAGTTCAGAAACGGATGCAAAAATATTATGGACAAAGTTNATATTAAATTCACGTTAGTAAGAGTAAATTCGATGTTAATATATTGATATTTATGTTAATGTACATTTTAATATAGTTTAAGGAAAATAGTAAGAATTTGGTAAATTGAATTAAATTACGATTGAAAATATTGATAAAATATTATATCGAACAAAACGTGAAATACCAGGTATCGAACGATATATCGATCACACACACCGAATCAAATTATATAATTTCATATCGATTGTTGTTTTGTATGATTTTCGTTAAACTAGTTTAATTTATTTTACAACGTAAATGTATAAAATTCGATGTTAATATATTGTATTTCAATTTAATATGTATTTTTAATTAAATATATATGTAATATTTAATTATTTGATTTATTTTTATTAATAATATACAAATATCCGAGCTATTTGACTAATACGTTGGGAAGATGAGTTATTTAACTAAGATATTACTAACACATGCTATTTGTCAAAGCAATTCTACGCAGGGAGCTAGTTTGCTAATTTCCCTAGAAGCTCTTTATTTCGCCGGCAATATCCTAACAGTGGTACAAGATTCCGGTGGCAGAGCCGGCCGAGGGTGGCGATTTCAGCGACGAATTCTCTTACACCTTGTTTTGATTCATGGGAAACTCTCTTTATACCAACTTCAGTGTTAGAACCAGACAAAACGCCTCTGTAAACTTCTCCAAATCCACCTTTTCATATATTTGATCCATTTTCGATTCACACAGTTAGCTTTCTGTTTAATTTGTCTCATATTGGTTAGAGTAGTAGGATTCATTAGGTTTATAATGTTGAAATATGAGTGAAATTTTCCCACATTGGATTGGTTTATAAAAGGGAACGTGGACCATAGTAAATGACTTGTTCAAGTCTTTTACGGTGTGGTCTCCTCCCTCTTATACGTTATATAAGAGCACACCTCCCACGCAAATTGATCCGACTCTAAAAATTTAACATATAAGAGGGAGGAATACCATCACATGATGGTTTGATCAAGTTTTTAAATATGTGGCATTCTCCCATTAATCTCGCTCGTTCGTGCTCTCTCGTCGAATTTCGGCCAGATTCTATAATTTGAACATGATATCGGAGCTTATGGTTGAACTTGAGGGGAAGTGTTGAGTTTATCCCACATTGGTTAGAGAAGTGGGATTAATTTGATTAGATTTATAAGGGTAAGAAATGTGTTGGTTTGATCAGTCTTTTAAATGTGTGGTTTCCTCTCTTTAATCCCGTTCGTTGACGCTCTCCCATTGTAATTTATGGTTAGAGAAGAGAAATTGATTAGATTTATAAGGGTGAGGAATGTCATCACATAATGACTTGATCAAGTCTTTTAAATGTGTGGTATCCTCACCTTCATCCTGTTCGTTGACGCTCTCTCATCGTAATTTCGGCTAGACTCTATAATTTCAATACTTTCATAATGTGTTCGGATTTAATCATAGCAAATACAAAAATTTGATATCCCTTTTTTTATGCCACCCTTGTAAATTGGAACACTGAGAAGCATTAAAATGTGTCTTCTCTTATTAGGAATCCTGGATTATATTGCAATGCAGCCACCTCTGATGACTTCTCAAGCAGTTCTTCTGTAGATCGCAGCCAATACGAGAAAATCATCGAGACCTTGACGACTCTTTTTCCAGTTTGGGTACGTCTATACTGTTATTCATCATGATTATTTTCACCCTGCAATCTTTTCATATTTTTGCTGATATTTATTTTCCAAACAATTGCAGGTTATTTTAGGTACAATCATAGGCATTTACAAGCCTTCATATGTAAGTTTTTTTAGCTTCATTTTCTTGAAATTGTACAGATACTAAAATCAGTTTTCATGCAGGTAACTTGGTTACAAACAGATTTATTTACTGTTGGTTTGGGTTTCCTTATGCTTTCAATGGGATTAACCTTAACTTTTGACGACTTTCGAAGATGCCTGCGTAACCCATGGACTGTGAGTACATAGATGCAATTAATAAAATGTGTGTATTGAGGAATAAGATCACAATTTCGATTATGTATCCAGGTAGGCGTAGGATTTTTGGCTCAATTTATCATCAAACCGGCACTGGGATTTTTCATTGCAATGGTAAGTATATATCCCCATACTAGGAATAAGATTTGTTGCTTCTTGTTGTTGAAATAGTGACAATTATCCCACGTCGGAAGTGAAAGTTGTTTGGATTGGTTTATAATAGGGAATGTGGACCATATTAAATAATTTGTTCAAGTCTTTTATGGTGTGTCTCCTCCCCTAATACGCTATATTTGAGCACATTCGCCATATGAAATTGACTTGAATCTAGAAATTTAACATGATATCAGAGCAGATTTGCTGGGGTTAGTTCGGTTTAATGAAATTGATCGGTTGGTAATCAACTGATTTGAATTGTCAAGTCCAACTTGTCAGGTGGTTGGACTTGAGAGGAGTGTGTTGAAATAGTGACAATTATCCCACATTGGAAGTGGAAGTAGTTTGGATTGATTTATAAGAGGGAATATGAACAATAATNTATCGAGTGAATTGTAGCATTTTCGTTCTTTTTATGTGAATAGTTTTGATAATTTATGTGTTATTTTAAAATTTATCAAAGTTTGAAGACATGCTCGTCAAATATTTTTAAGATTAAAGTGTTATATATAAACTATAGATACATTTAAAACATTAACGAATGTTATGATCAAATATGAATGATTTTAGAATTTTGAGGTCAACTACGCACTTCTTAAACTTTAAAGGCATGATATTTAACTTTAAAAAACTAGGAGTCAACAACACGTATTGGGGTTGTTTGGTTTTATGGTAGTCACTGTGGCTCGGTGACCGCATCGCAATTTTATTTTCAACTATTAAACAATCTAGGCAATTACGGTGATCATACCGGGATTTTTGACGGTCATATGATTATGCCTTGATACATATGGCGACCCTACCATTGTTTGGTAAATTTTAAAATTGTCATTCAAAGTTAATTTAATTACTTTAAAACCAAACCCTAATCAATTTTATTATAAATTCACAAATATTGCGCTAATTTTCCAACTTGATGTGGATATGCGTTTTTAGTTTCTTCTTGAAGTTAGAGAATTTGTGAAACACTCGTAAAATTGATGTCGACCCTCCGTCGGAGACGTTACCCCCTCATAATTGGTGATAATTTTTAATATATTTTGATTGAAATCAGCATGTATTTATAAATTGTTTTAATACAATCATAATTTATATTTCGGTACATCATTTTAAAATAAGTTATTAAAAATTACATCTACATATTAGTTTATTGTATATGTAATGAACGCTTTAATATTTATTTGAGTTATATGTATATATAATAAATATATTAATATAAATGTTAAAATAGATATTTTATTATAATCAAAGTAAAATCATCGCAATTTATTCAAACGATTTTCTAAAATCCGATCATAAATATCACGGTTATATTAACGTATGGTACAATCACCACACATCACATTGATTTTTAAAAGCTAAACCAAATAAACTTGGATGTTTTTGTATGTATTTACAAAATTTGGAAACAACATTTTTACACTATTTTAAAGTTAAAAAAATAGTAACAAGTAATATAGTTCTCGCATTTGAATATGATTTTTATTTGCATAATTCCGTTACCGGCCAACGGCGAGAACCGAATTGGAAATGGAATACGCACCCGAGTGGCTCATCGGCTCCGACGGCAAAGACACAGAGTGAACATCGTCTTCGTACAAAAACTTATGCCGGTCGGAAAACAGATTTTCCGGTAAAGTCGCCGGATCCTCCAAATACATAACTACATCTCTCATGCTCGGCCGAATCTCAGGCTGAATATGACAACATAGCAACCCCAATTTCAACACAAATTCCACTTCCTCTTTACAAAAATCACCCTCTAATTTCAGATCCACGCAGCTGATAATCTCATCATCATTCCATAAAGAATGAACCCAACCCACAACCCAAATATTGTCTTGTATCGGCCGCCTACCGGTCACAACTTCGAGCAACATAACGCCGAACCCGTAAACGTCGCTGCTCTTTGTCGCCTTACCGGTTTTTGTATGCTCCGGTGCAAGATACCCCAAAGTTCCCACAATTCGCGTTGTTGCTGGATCGGAGCCATGATCACTTAATTTCGCAAGGCCAAAGTCACCTAATCTTGCGTTCCACTTCCCATCTAAAAGCACATTGCTTGGCTTTATATCTCTGTGAATCACGACTTGTTCCCAGTCTTCGTGCAGGTAATGAAGCCCAGAAGCCACACCTTTTACGATATGATACCTTTGAGCCCAGCCAAGTTTAGTTTCACATTGTTTGTGAAGGTATTTGTCGAAGCTTCCATTAGGCATGTATTCGTACACTAACAGAAGCTCTTTCTTTCGCCGGCAATATCCTAACAGTGGTACAAGATTACGGTGGCGGAGCCGGCCGAGGGTAGCAATTTCAGCGACGAATTCTCTTACACCTTGTTTTGATTCATGGGAAACTCTCTTTATACCAACATCAGTGTTAGAACCAGACAACACGCCTCTGTAAACTTCTCCAAATCCACCTTTTCCCACTACTTGTGTGCGTTTAAAACCTTTAGTTGCAGAGTACAGATCTTTGTATTTGAATCTATGGGAAATGAATTCCAGTTCCCAACCTTCAATCACCTCTGCGTATTTCCTTCTGATGTGAAAAAACCAGCCAAGGGAAACTAAAATAAATGAAAGAATAACAATGGCAGGCAAACCAAATTTCAAGAACACCGTCGATGGTGAATGAGGCCCAATCCATGGAGATGGAAGTCTAGAGAGATCCAACGGCGGCGCATCACCGTTGATCGAGAAACTCCAGCCTAATACATAATGTGAACTGTCACCAGCACCGGTTGAGAAACCCACATACATATTCTGATTCAATACAGTGGACAAATCATAGTTCAATGAAAGCAGAGGAATTCTGGGTCTCTGGGTGTTCAATAAAGCTAGAGAAACATCAATTGTTTGAGAAGTAGCATTATAATCAACCCAAACCTGCATCGGTTGCCCACTCGCCAGCCTTAGCTCATCGAAATTTCCGTTCCGATCATGGTAATATCTGGCAACACTCGATGTTTGGGAAATCACAGTGTTGATATCAATACCGATATGATTAGAATTTATATCTTGAAGTAAATTGTTCTGTAATGTGTCGAGCTCAACTGCGAAGATATGATTTGAAGATTTACCATTATTGTTAACGTTGATGAGGCCGAGGAACCCTTCTGGGGATGATTCAGGAAGACCCATCGACGGCGCTATCACGAACGCCATCCCTTGGCCTGAAAGTTGACTGGTTCTTGGAACAATTTGGAAAACAAAATGGGTGGACAAGGAATAAGCAGTAGAATTGGAAGAATTTTTGAATACAAGGGGAGATGGTGATGTGTAGAAGGCGTGGCCAGTGCTACGGTATGATAATGAGTCTGAAACCGCAGAAAGGCGGAGGCGGCCACCTGGTTCGATCTGGGTTAGGCCGTCGAGTGACAAGTTCGCGGATGTGAAACCATGGAAGGAGAAAGAAGAAGCGGCGGAGACTTGAGAAATGAAGAGAATTACTAAGAAGAGAAAAAACGTCATCGTTGATAATTTGCAGTTTTCAGAGAGGATTGATTGTTCATTCTTTTAATTATGATTGAACTTTGCAGGGTCCAATTTCAACTTTCAATCAACGCGCTGTTCACATTTCATATTTTATTCTGCATTATCTTCTATGAAGCAGCCGCTGGATCATTAATGGGACATGTTAGATGTGCTAATATATGTGATGTTATTAAGTCTCGGGTGTTACAAGATTGGGCCCTGGTTGGATCATGTTATACAATTTAAGAGTGGGCCGTGCGTTTAAGTCCACTGGTATAAATACCGTTGTAACTCTCTCTCGCTTGACATACTCTCACGCCTAACGTTCAAAAGCTAGGGTTTGCGATTTTCTTGCTCTGGCTCTTGTCCCTTGCGTCTAAGCTCTGTTTATGTGATTTTTCGTGAGATTCTTGAGGTTGTTTACATACTGCTAGTGGATATGGTCATTGTGAATTGTTTTTTAAACGTTCTTGTTTAGCCTGAGGCTTGCCGCCTGCAACCTGTTCTTTAAAAGTTTGTTACCTTTAGCCTGAGGCTTGCCGCCTGCATAGTTTCGGTAACCTTGATTCTTAACCTGGTTGAACCTCTGTATGTGTGGTCGCTGTTTGGAAAGATTCTACGAATCTTGAAGATCACGATTATACTATATTGGACTGGACTTTCGTATTGTTGAGGTTAGTCCAGCATCACTTTTAAGTTTAGTTCTGATAATCTTCTTGAAGTGTGCAGGTTCAGCATAGTTCGAAATCTGCGGGTAACGGTTGCATATTGTTGGCAGGATCGGAATTGGACTTATCATTCTCGTGAACATACGAGAATAAACTGAGCATTCCTAACCTTACTTTAATTACTGCTTTATTGGTTGATTATGTGATTAGCTGTGTTTGAAACTTCTTGTGTTTAGAACGTTTCAGTTTGCTAATTAGTAATAATATCGCAGGGGAAAATAGTGGATTGCCGAGACGATCGATTCTAAGATAAGAATCGGGATCGAATACCACTTTAAAATCTGTGTGTTTTTACTGCTTTAAGAATACTAGAATTAATAGGATTAATTAAATAAAACAACATTCTATTGGAACCAAATATTTAAAAATATATTACATTTGTAGGCTCAATCAATTTACAATAAAGTGAGTAAAGTGGATTTTTCATCATACCCTTTCATTAAGCCATCGCCATCTAAAAAACTAGGCCACGATAAATTTGCTAGAATTGAACCAGTAGAGCGGGTACGTGCAGCATATATTTTTATGACGATTAAGTGTAAGTGGCTAATTGAGTAGGTTTATATCTGTGTAGATTATATTTTTATTATATACATATATATTTTAAAAATATAATATTTTTATTTATTTAAATGGATCACCATAAAGTAAAACCTCAAAAACATGGATGTTAGATTAGTTGTAATGATGTAATCAGGTTCGTATTTAATTGTTATGATCTAATAGACCCGCAAAACATATGCGGATTATATGAAGTGTGTTATGTGAGTATCATGTGCGTAATTTAATAGCAAAATTTAAAATATTTTGCATTTTAGAAATGTAAAAGAATATATTTATATTTTTTAAATATATGAATCATTAAATCATCCTAATCACATTTGTAAATAATTAATGAATCTTCCATACTCTAATAAGATGTTTACATTTTATATGGCTTAGTAGTATATTTTTTTCGAAATATGTCAACAAGCCAATCGTTGTTTAAAAGTTTGGTCACAAATATTATAGGTTGAATATAAGCATGTGTGTCACATGCCTAAGATGTTCGGATTCTATATTTGGCTTGAGTATATGAATCGTACACCGATCCATTGATTCTCGTATCGATAGTTGATCATGTATAAGTTATTATAATTATTTTAAAACTCAAAATCTCAAACCTTTAAATTCCACCTTCATTGTCAAATACTAAAAATATGAGTTCAATTATAGAATATCAATTTGAGAATGAACATGCTTTAAATATTGTAAATTTAATATTGAATGTTTCTAATATAAATAAAACAATATTTCTTAATTTTAAGATTTCATATGGCTATTTATTCTTGAAATTTAGGATTCAATGGGTCGGGGAGTACAGTCCAATCCATAAGAGAAGTAAATCACATTGAAAAGATTTAGGTCAACTTAATTACTCATGATATCACTCCTATTATAAACTAGACATTTTCTATTTCCACATCCGATGTGATATATTTCAATACTCCCCTCAAGTTGAACTGATCTTGGTCCGGTTCAGACTTGCTTCAATATGCTCGGTAGTGCTCGAATCATAGGTCGATCTATTTTTGTCGCCTAGGTCCGATGCGCTTTTCTACTCGAGTTTTTTTTAATCTAAACCGGTACGAACCAGCTCGAAACCCACTCTAAAGCTTCAATACCATCTTGAAATTTAGGATTCAATTGGCCGGGGAGTGCAGCTCAATCTAGAAGAGAAGTGAATCACATTGAAAAGATTTGAACCAAGTCAATTACTCATGATATCATTTTTCTTATAAACTAGACATTTTCTATTTCTACATCCGATGTGGGATATATTTCAACATTTATTGTATTGAACTTTAATTTATTTTTATTATATATGATAATTAAGATACTCATAGATATCGCGAATGCTCATATCTGAATCGGTGTATCCCTGAATAGATGAATATGTATCCTCACATCATAGGCCAATGCTATGCAAACGTGGATTTTTAAAAAATGAAGTCTCCTGCCTGGCTTTATAACACTACCCCTTCTTGTTCCCATTTCGAAAGGATAGTAGAACATTTAGCAAAGTGACTTCATATCGCTCTAGACCATCTTTAAAATATTAGAAAATTGCGCATTTAGTCTTCAAATTTTGCTACTTTTGGAAAATTTAATATGCATAATTTATAATGATATATTTAATCATTAAACTTCAAGATTTTGACAGATTTAGTCTTTCAAATTTGCAACATAAGACTAATCAGATCACCAAAGTTTGTAATCGATACCCAAAATTTGATTTTGGTTGAGAATGCTAAATGCCAAAATTGAAAGCTTTAAGAATTAATTATGTCATACAAACTTAACTTTGATTCCTAGTTTTACCAAAACTTACAAAGTATAAGAATGATTTTATTATCTTTATATTTTGTGATCACAATTGTCATAATCATTAAATATTAGTGACCAAATTTGCACATAAGTGCATGCTAGCATGCAAGCTTAGCTAAAACCACAAAAACTAAATTTTCTTGTTGCCCTTAAAATATGTTCCAATGGTCAATTGTCTTTTGTTTGATTGACTATAAGTTCATTTTATGACGATCATATAGTTGAACTTTCATTTAAATCATGACTAGTGATGATCCAAACATTTTGACTATATAAAACCTAATTTTGTAGGTTGTACGAATGTACACATTTAGGGTTTAGTGATGATCCAAAATTAGTTCATTGTATGACGATCATATAGTTGAACTTTGATTTTAATCGTGACTAGTGATGATCCACACATTTTGACTAAATAAAACCTAACTTTGTAGGTTGTACGAATATACACATTTTACTTTGACCCGTTCATATAAAATTACCCGACAAATCTATATAGAAAGCTTAATCTTATTCTCAACATTAATCACCATGGAGATAATCAAACGATTCCATAATCCGGTTGTCGACATATCGAGGTTCCATCTTGGCGGGACATATACATCTGCCGTTAGTAGGGATTTAAACTCTTCGTCTGTCATTTTCACAAAACCTTTCAAATTAATCCGATCAATGAGTCGAACCAGATATGCCGAAGAATCGGAGGTGAAGCCAAATTTGAAGAAAGGGCATGTAG
>RWGZ01001195.1:157333-193631 GCA_009725065.1 Utricularia reniformis | reverse complement strand
GCATATGCAAAGTCATCAGCTACCACATCGTCTCCTAAGGAATAAGTATTTGAACGAATACCGGGAGAAACTCCAGACAATAGGCGTGCTAGCCTAGAAACATCGACAACAGTGTGAGGCAATGGATCATCCTCCATTCTACTTTCAGCTCGAGGTAGCGGAGGTTCAGCTTCAGATTCATCAATATCTGAATCTATTACTGGAGTATCGTCATCATTTTCAACATTTCTGTTGAATTCTGGTGGCATACCTACAACAAATAAATATTGTATACTAAAAGTGTAATGAATAATAACATAACATTTTATTAAAAAAAACCTGGATTCCCTTGACTCAACAATAACTCCATGAAAGAAGATGATTCTGCCATTTGAGATGGATCGTAATTCTGATACATGTTATAATTCAAAAATGGATCCATAACCTTCAAGTAGAAAAAATACATCAATACTATAACTAATTAGTCTCAAATAATATAATAATTAATCTATTTGTCACAAATAAAATCGTCAAAAATGAAATAGCTACAACTAATCAATCGTAAAAAACCAATTTAAAATAAGTACCAATACAAATCGAAGAGGCAAAAAAAGCGGGTTCGGAATTGTCGGTTTTCAACAACAACAACAACAAACAATACGACAACTACGGAAGGAAGAATGTCGGGATCGGAAAAATTCGAAGAAATCGCCACAGGTTTTTCGTCGGAAGAAATCGTCGGAAGGTCGAAAACCTAGGTTTTTCGCGCAGGAGAAAAGAAAGAAGAAAGAAAGGGGCAGTTTTAAAAAGTTCAATTCGCGTTAGCCTAACGCGAGCTTCTTTCTGCTCGCGTTAGGCTAACGCGAATCGCGTCAGCGTGACGCGAGCAGAAAACGTCTCTAAAACAGAATGTAAACCTCGTAATCGCGATTGGCTAAATCGAGCTCCCTTTGGTGGTCGATTTAGCCAATCGCGATTACAAAAAAAACGTTTTTTTTTTAAAAAATATTTTGGCAAACGCGACTCGCGTTAGCCAATCGCGAACTGCGAAAAAAATGCAGTTCGCGATTGCCTAACGCGAATGGTGGTAAAATTGCTGCTCTGTCGCGGATCGGTGGTATTTTCCGCGAAACTCCCAACTTTCCGGCCAAGGAATGGCGTTCGTGATATCGCCGACGATGGGTCTTCCTGAATCATCCCCAGAAGGGTTCCTCGGCCTCATCAACGTTAACAATAATGGTAATTCTTCAAATCATATCTTCGCAATTGAGCTCGACACATTACAGAACAATTTACTTCAAGATATAAATTCTAATCATGTGGGTATAGATATCAACACTGTGATTTCTCAAACATCGAGTGTTGCTAGATATTACCATGATCAGAACGGGAATTTCGATGAGCTACGCCTCGCGAGTGGGCAATCGATGCAGGTTTGGGTTGATTATAATGCTACTTCTCAAACAATTGATGTTTCTCTAGCTTTAACGAACACCCAGAGACCCAGAATTCCTCTGCTTTCATTGAAGTATGATCTGTCCACTGTATTGAATCAGAATATGTATGTGGGTTTCTCTACCGGTGCCGGTGACAGTTCATATTATGTATTAGGCTGGAGTTTTTCAATCAACGGCGATGCTCCGCCGTTGGATCTCTCTAGACTTCCATCTCCATGGATTATGCCTGATCCACCATTAACGCTGTTCTTGAAATTTGGTTTGCCTGTAATTGTTATTCTTTCATTGATTCGAGTTTCCCTTGCCTGGGTTTGTCACATCAGAAAGAAATACGCAGAGGTAATTGAAGGCTGGGAACTTGAATACATTTCACATAGATTCAATTACAAAGATCTGTACTCTGCAACTAAAGGTTTTAAACGCACACAAGTAATCGGAAAAGGTGGATTTGGAGAAGTTTACAGAGGCGTTTTGTCTGGTTCTAACACTGAAGTTGGTATAAAGAGAGTTTCCCATGAATCAAAACAAGGTGTAAGAGAATTCGTCTCTGAAATCGCCACCCTCGGCAGGCTCCGCCACCGGAATCTTGTACCACTGTTAGGATATTGCCGGCGAAAGAAAGAGCTTCTGTTAGTGTACGAATACATGCCTAATGGAAGCTTCGAGAAATACCTTCATAAACAATGTGAAACCAAACTTGGCTGGGCTCAAAGGTATTATTGAAATTATGGAGTTGTCAAAATTAGGTTCGAGTGTCAACGAACGTGATTAATACGAGGATATTACACATTTAAAAGATTTGATCAAATCGTTATGTGACGATATTCTCCACCAATCAATCTATTTCTTTAATCAGTGTATGACAAATTCAACACTCTTTAGGTCCAATAATAAGATTTGGACTTGCGAATGAAAATTAATCGAACTAGTTTCTTTACCATATTGAAATTAGAGAAAAATGACCGAAATTACGACGGGAGATTGTCTACGAACAAGATTAATGAGAGGATATCACATTTTTAAAAAACTTGATCAAATAATTTATTTTATTTGGAACTCCGATAAGAATAGCGGTACATTGAAGTGAGATAGTGAAATCATGATTATTTTAAGGTACACAAAATAAAAGTATAATTACGATTGTATCATCGTTAAAAAATGATGATTTGAGGTCGCTGCTAAGATCAATTATATCTACATATCGATTTTGGAAATGATTATATTACACGTTTTATAATTATATAAAACCTCTTTTTTACATTATTAATAATAAAATTGTATATTAGTTTTTTACAAAAATCAAGATGGTTATATTATAATTTTATCAAATACATTTAAAAAACCACTATAGTACATCTCACTATACAGCAATTTTTATAATGTATACCAAATAAACTTACTTCTTACTGCAATCTTAAATATTACACATTGGAATTATGATATAATTTGGATGAGTATATAAGAGGGAAGTGATATCATTGTAATTGACTTGTGCAAATCTTTTACATTGTGGTATCCTCCTCTTATACGTCGTATTCGCGCAGACTCTCGTCGTATCCTTGCACACTCTAGAAATTTAATATTTTAATCAATATTACTTCTTGTGGAAAAATTGAACAGGTATCATATCATAAAAGGTGTAGCTTGTGGGCTTCATTATCTGCACGAAGACTGGGAACAAGTCGTGATTCACAGAGATATAAAACCAAGTAATGTGCTTTTAGATGGGAAATGGAACGCAAGATTAGGTGACTTTGGCCTTGCCAAATTAAGTGATCATGGCGTCGATCCAGCAACAACGCGAATTGTGGGAACTTTGGGGTATCTTGCACCGGAGCATACAAAAACCAGTAAGGCGACAAAGAGCAGCGATGTGTACGGGTTCGGCGTTTTGTTGCTCGAAGTTGTGACCGGTAGACGGCCGATACAAGACAATATTTGGGTTGTGGGTTGGGTTCATTCTTTATGGAATGGTGATGAGATTATGAGCTGCGTGGATTTGAAATTGGAGGGTGATTTTTGTAAAGAGGAAGTGGAATTTGTGCTGAAATTGGGGTTGCTATGTTGTCATATTCAGCCTGAGATTCGGCCGAGCATGAGAGATATAGTTATGTATTTGGAGGATCCGGCGAGGTTGCCGGAAAATTTGTATTCCAACCGGCGTAAATTTTTGTACGAAGACGATGTTTACTCTGTGTCTTTGCCGTCGGAGCAGATCAGCCACTCTGGTGCGTATTCCATTTCAAATTCGGTTCTAGCCGTTGGCCGGTAACGGAATTATGCAAATAAAAATAAAGAGAATTGTATAGGTAAAGAATGATATGTAAAGTTATGGTTTATTTTTTTTTATCTCTGACACTATAATATTCTATTTTATGTTAAATTGACAAATTTTTTTGTTAGTATATAATTCTAATTATATAATTCACATTCAAAGTTCACAAAATATTTAAATAATAGTTTATATTTGAAAAATAATACAAAATTAATCATTTAATTTTGAAAATTATGGATGATAATATAAAATACTAATGATATCTTTATATGATTAATGATAATTGATATTGGTAATTTGATTTGTAAGTTGAAAGCTATACAAATGCATATTTTTTTTATCAAATAGTGCATCATATTTGAAATTTCATAAGCTGTATGCATATTATTTACACATTATGTAAGTTGAAGATTCTTAGGCAAATTTCACCCGATAAAAATCATATCTAAATGCAAGAATTATTAGTGTTGGAAATCGAGATTCGTGTTTATTAGTGTTTTTCGAACTTTAAAATAGTACAAAGATAGTACTCCAAACTTGTTAAAATTGTAGGTAAAGCCTTTGAAGTTCATATAATGTGTGTTGTTGCTCTCAAAGTTTAACAATTGCGTTATTGATCCCGAAGTTTCAAAATCATTTATATTTGATTTTGATACTCATTAATGTTTTAATGATCCCTTTATATAATAATTATTTTTCCAAACTTCAAAAAATTTAAAATAATAGTTAATACAAATTGTCAAAATTAACCATACAAAAAGAACTAAACACGGCTACAAATTCATCAGTGTCATTTTGAATGGTTTTTATATTTCATGTGTCAAATAGGTAATTTCTAAACTATAAATGGTACATTTGGAACAACGTTTGACAAATAGCGGTGAGGGGAGATGACTGTACTGTGCTGTGAGGTGAACTGGTCGTGATTTTAAAAAACAGTTTTTGAAACAGTGATGCAGTGACCGTGATGTCATAAAATTATTTTTTTGCCTTTATTTTTAAATAATTGTTTATAACTTAAAAATTATATTTCATATTATTTTATTATAAATTCGTTATTTCAAAACTACATTTTTAAATTGTTATATATATTTTTATAGTTTAAACACATAATTGATAGAATATAAGAAGTTATCGATCAAAATTATTTTTTTAAAAAAATAAACTATAATTTATCAAGGGTAAAATTGACGTTTGACATGTGCATTATGGTGGCCGTTGGGTTAACCCAACTGTGAACTCACCGTTGTTTTCTACGGTCACACGAACGCAGTTATTAATGATGTTTGGTAAAAATAGAATACAACTACGATACGTTCACCGCAGCGGGCGGTGGACTGGATTTCCAAACATCACCAAAGTCTCACTCTCCACTAATTTGGGTCACCATTGTAATTTCCAATATAACAACTACTCAATTTAAAAACTCATGAATGTGAGTAGGATTGCATAAAATCTGACTCATATTGATGCTTGATTTTTAAAAATTATAAATAATGAAGTATTATACTAAGTACATGATTTATATTAATTACTAAAAAAATTAAATGATTATTTTTAGTTTCATATTATTAATTTACTCAAAATTTGGTCAAGTTGTTAATAATTAAAAAATAATCGCCTAATGTAAAATCCTAAAAATATAAAATATAACTTATACTTGCAAAAAAATATATTTAACTTTAAAATATTAAATATTTTGATGTATAAATATTTAAAAAAATTATTAAATTTATATTTAATTAGTTTATGGTTGGTCCCAAACCCATTATTTGAAGAGCGATATCAAACTATTAACCCGAATGGTCTTGTACATTTTCATTATAAGTTTGATCAAATTCGCAAAATTAAAATTAAAATTAAAATGGGCTTGTGGGATTTCGGAGCCTTGCCCATTGAAGCCCATTTTGGTTTTCGGATCTGTTGAACCTCTGTTCGCGTACATGGGCGTTGTGTGTACTGCAACTCTAGCTTCTTCTTCGAGAAAGTTTCGCCAGTAGGATTATTCAATTGAAGGTATCCATCTTCTCTTTCGATGATCTTAAATTCAAAAGATATCTTTAATTTCCGTGTATTTTTTTAGTAATATCGAAATTCAGAAGAAATCGAAGGGCGTTTGATTTGATAGTCTTTGTTGGTATTCTGTTGAGCTTAATTATGCTGAGGGATATGAAGGGTGAATATATTAACAGTGATACGATTCTGATCTTCGTTGTCAATAATTGAAAATGATATCCAAATGAGATATTTTCAATAGCACATGATCCGATCCTCTAATCCACTGGTTTTTTCGCTAAGAATACTGCTACTACTGAGAATTTATATATCCTTATTGCTTAGCTTGGTTGTGGGTCGTTTTTGAAACGTTTGGAGATAATTCTATGTGAAGATAGACTGAGAAGGTTGAAATATTCATTCTCTAATTTAAATTTCTGAAAAAACCAGCAGTGGTATATTTGTTTGGTGATTTTTAACACTATAGAGAATGGCATGCTTGTTGATTTTCAGTTACTTTTCCTCTCACTTGTATTGTTGGTTCGAAGAACTGTAGAATATCACTCCTTTCCATTAACACTGGGCTCTGTTGTATCTGAGTATAACCTGGATTCATAAAAGGGATTCTAAAGTAGCTAATGTTGTATTTGTACAAAGAGGATGAGTGAATTATTTGAGCAAAGAATTCACGAAGCTACTAGGGTTGAGACACTCAAAGAGGGTAGGTGGATACAGTTGGTCCCTTTAAAAATTAATATCCATATATGGCGATTTGCTAATGACAAACTACCATACCAATGTTGACTAATTTGTCACTACGACGAATACACTTTAACTCATATTTGTGTGGAGTTTGTGGTAAAGAATTAGAGACATTGCAACATGTCTTTGTGTCTTATACACGGGGACACAAGGAGTTTGGGATAGATTTGAACAATGGGCATGCAGTAAATTTCCCGTGGGGAATTGATAAGAGTGGATGTGTGGTTTTCCAGTTTTGGGATCTGAGTGCAAGGTACGAAATGGACTCCTTGCAGTTTATATGTAGCTATTTGGCAATATGGGGGTGTTGCAATGTCAAGCAGTTCGAGTGAAGATGGGATAAGGTTCAAGAAATAATAGATACAATCTTTCTAATGTCTTATCGATGGATACGGCCACGGGGCGGGAGACATTATTCTAAAATCAAGTGACATGCATGGTTTATAGCCCAGAAGGGGCAGTGCATAACTCAGTAGTTAGCCAATTAGAGAGGTAAGAAAGTCATAATCTCGAGTATCACGTTAAGATTATTTAGCATGACATAGTTCTCTATTCGTTTTTAAATATAAAAACGAATATGATTGTTGCTACTGAATTAACTTCATCTGCACTTATATATCTCTTCTGAGTTCTTCAGATTGACTAAAAGCTGCTAGAGTGATGAGTGAATCATTCACAATTCAAGTCAGCAGCAGCTTGGCAAAACACTTACTGGCCAACAATGAGCCAGTCAAAAAGAAAACAAGCAAGCCAAAGCCAAAGCCAAAGCCAAAGCCAAATACTACTCAAGCAGCAGCACAAGAAGCCGCAAAACAAAATTCGCCATATGAAGATCTAAAGAAGCTTCAGCCTCCTTTTCACTTTCCCACTGCAGCTCCAAAACCAGCAAATCCAGAGATAGATTCTATACACAATGTGCTTAATGAAAGTGAGAAGGTCTTAGAGAAGCTTAAAAAACAGGAAGAGAACATGCTACAAGAGGTGACTCAAAGAGCTAAGGAACTTCATGATAAAGAATTCAAGCTTCCAAATAGGAAGCCTATGCCGTGTATTAACGAGAAGGATGCGTGTTTTAACTGCTATAAGGAGCATAGCAAGGATCCTTTGAAATGTGCCAAGTTAGTCAGGGAGTATGCAGACTGCGCACAGAAAGCTAGACAACTTGTTGGTTCTGATAATTGAAGACTTGCATATATTCAGGTTCTCCATTTTGGTTGTTTATGCTTTATGGCCTTCGTTTGTTTATTTTTGTTGCTAAAATTATTGCAGGAAGCAGAGGGATTACACAGAATTAAGGTATTTAATTGCTTAAATGTGAACCCCTTTTTGTTTGGAGCTTCACCTGACTGCAATAATTCATTAGAATCAATCAGCTTAGGGGTGTTTTTAGCTTGCTTCTAAATGCTAGATGCATCCCAACAACTAAGATTGTTATTCGATACGAATGAGGCAACTTTGCTTTTTCGTGTTCGTTCATATTATAATTCGAACGGAAAAACTTGTTGGAACATTGTTCATATTTCTAATATTTTCTTCGTTTTCGTATTCGTTTTATTTGTGTGGAATTGTTTATTTTGTTGGATCCTTGCACTCGTGTTCGTGCAGAAATAATATAAAAATACTTAAATTCGTCGTGAACATGTTCATGTTCGTTCGAATTTTTATTTAAATTCATTTTATTGTTCGAACAATGTTTATATTTTAAATTGAAAGAACAAATTTGAACTCTTATTACTTGGGTAAGAAAATTGTTTAATATTCAAAATTTTAAATTATATATATTTATTAATTAAAATTTATATGTTAAAAATGTGATAACTTAAGTTATTATAAATTGGTTTAATATAACAGAATTTTAGATTTTAAATTATACATATTTATTAGTTGAAATTATATGTTACAAATTTATTAAAATATTATTGTTTATGACGTTTCTAAAAACAAGGACAATATTCTCAATAATTATTAGAGGTGCCCACATCTTCAAATTAACAGCGCTCACCTTGGCCTTATTACATCTTCTCCTGTGAATTGGTCAAAATATGGCGTGATGTTGTCTGAAAATTGTAAATATATATAAGCAACTATTACATTTTTATCTTTAATTTATATTTTTAATCCAGCAATATTCATATTCATTACTATTTTATTTAATGACAATGAGAATTTATATTTGAATATTATTTAAATATATATGTAGATATTCATGTTTGTTCCGAAAAACTTTATCTAATTTCATATTAAAATTTAATATATGTACGAACATAACACATTTTGAATCTCGTAAAACCCCATTTACCCCACCATATGTAAAAAAACAGCTCAGAATCATTATTTCAAACGAGAACCTCACAATCATTTCATTGCAAGAAACGTTTTGAAAATTAGAATACAGTTTGAGAATGTGTTTTCAAAATGTGATTATAAATCAAGAATGGATTGAGTGTTCTGTAATTGATAAATTGAATTGCAAAACAATAATAATGTTCTGTATAAAATTGGATTTATACAAATTAGATTCATCGTCGCTAGTATCTACATGACGAAATAAATTGTTATAGTTGCACGTTAAAGATACATGAGAATTGACAACTTACAAATATGTCAAACGATATTATAAATGTGAGATGGTTGATGGTGAAAGAAAATATAATTTTTTAGAAAATATATTTATAATTTAAATAACGATAATGCATTCTAAATTTCAGATCTAACCTCCTATCCCTTTCTACATTCAAATAACAATTTGAAAATACATTCTGTTTATAATTAGAATGTAAATGTTGTAGTATTCAGTCAAAACTGTAATAATTGATTATAATATCAAAATATAATTTGAGAATAGATATAAGATAAACTAAATCATTTGAAAGTCCATGTTCCCTTTCGCAGACGACATTGTTACGTGCTAAGAGATGAACGCATTTATAACTGTGGGCCAGATCTGGATCAAATCAGTTCAAACCCAAAACATGCTACTTTACCAGTTATAATGCAGTCAGTAACAACACCAGATTGGGATATGATCCGTGAACTCAACGAGAGGCCTTGCTTTCTTATATCACGTACTGATTTTGAGCTGTTTTTTGTTCATGTTCTGAATTGGGTTGTTTCCTCATTCATCACTCATTTTATATGATGTTAGAATTTGTTCAACATAAAAAAAAAAAGAGATTAATTAAATTTATAAAGAAGAATTTTCGTAGAATATATATTGATTTGATCAAGTTTTTTAAATAGATAAACTTCTTCGCTTGACCCTATTCATTCATATTTTCCCGTTGATCATACTCTATAATTTCAACGTATACACCTCCAAAACAAAAATCTAGTAAGTTTTCTTACCACATTCCTCGTCTTCTTCCCAGATTCTTTTTCCAAGTTATCTTCTTCTGATTTCTCTGCACCTGACACAAAATGCAGAGTTTCTTCCTCTTTGCTCTCATTCTTTCTACTTCATTCACAAATCCCATAACGGGAAACTCAGAGATCAGAGCTTTAATGGAGATTAAATCCTCTCTTGACCCACAAAACAACTACTTATCCTCATGGAAAGATGACGGTGATCCCTGCAACCTCACTTTCGAAGGAGTAGCTTGCAATGAGCACCGGAAAATCGCTAACATTTCCCTTCAGGGAAAAGGACTCACCGGAAAATTAACAGCCGCGGTGGCGGAGCTTAAATTCCTTACAGGTCTTTACTTACATTACAATGCTTTGAATGGAGAGATTCCCAAAGAGATTGCTAATCTCACTCAGTTGACTGATCTTTATCTTGACGTCAATAATCTTACTGGTATCATTCCCCCTGAAATTGGGTTCATGCCCAGTTTACAAGGTCAGTTATTGCTTTCAAAATTGCCACAGAATCAATCTTCTTGTGTGCCATGACTGAAACAAAAATTGCAGTTCTGCAGTTATGTTGCAACAATTTAACAGGGACGATACCTTCATCATTAGGATTCATGAACAAATTGACTGTTCTTGCACTAGAACGCAATCAACTTAAAGGGAACATACCTGTAAGCTTAGCAAACTCAGGCACACTAAACAGGATCTATTTAAGCTTCAATCAGTTATCTGGGCCGATTCCACCACAACTAGCTGGTGTTTCTTCATTGGAAGTTCTTGATCTTCAGACCAACAATCTTTCTGGGATTGTACCAAATGGTGAGTTATTGATCTACACAGTGAGAATAATCCTTTTTCAACTGATCTTGATAATGTTTTCTCTGTTGATGGAACTCAAGGGTTTTTGAAACTGAAGGAAGGATTTCACATTGGCAACAACACTGGTTTATGTGGCTCTGGTTTCCCTTTACTTCGAGCTTGTTCGATGTGGGATACCGGATACTTAAGTCCCGTTTTTGCTTCGCCTCCAGCTGATCCGAAATTCTTTTTCCCTAAAACACATAGTTTCAATAAAGAACCAGTCACGAAATCTTCACCTAGGCATCAAAATTTGGGTATTGTTATAGGCTTACTTACCTGTGCCGGTATAGCTGCTGCAGCCATCATCGCCCTGCATCGGAATTCAAAACAAGCAGAAGGCAATAACATCAATTCATCTGAGGTTACATTGAGCCAAAAGCCAGCCAAAACTGAAATTTGCAGCATTACTTTGGAAGACTCACAGTTGGGATATAAGTTCAACTTGGACGAGGTTCAATCAGCCACACATTATTTTTCTGAGAAGAATCTCTTGGGAAAGAGCAAGTTCACAGCAGTGTACAAGGGGATTCTGAGAAATGGATCGATTGTGGCGATCAAAAGGGTTAACAAGATGAGCCGCAAATCAGAAGAGCATGAATTATTGAGGGGACTCAGGTTAATGCAAGCACTGAACAATGAAAACCTAGCGAGGTTAAAGGGATTTTGTTGCTCCAAAGATCGAGGAGAATGCTTCCTGATCTATGAGTTTGCTCCTAATGGCAGTTTATACAAGTACCTAGATAATAATAAGAGCAGTAACCTCCTTGATTGGCCTACGAGAGTTTCCATTATCAAAGGAATAGCGAAAGGTATAGAGTATCTTCACAGAGATGAACCAGGAAACCCCTGCATAATTCACAAGAACATATCAGCTGAAAAAGTAGTACTCGACGAGAATTGGAAACCGTTGATCCTCGATTCCGGCCTTCTGAATCTTCTAGCAGACGACGTCGTATACTCAGCAATTAAATCGAGCGCCGCCTTAGGGTATATGGCGCCGGAGTACGTCACCACCGGTAGGTTCACGGAGAAGAACGATGTTTACGCATTTGGAGTTATTGTTCTTCAGATTCTCTCCGGAAGGACGATGATCTCCGTCTCCACAAGAGCCGCCGCTGAGGCTGGAAAATGGGAAGAGTTCATCAATTCATCCCACAAGTTAGACTTCCGCCCCAGTGAGGCTGCACGGCTAGTCAAAATTGGCTTGGACTGCACTAATGAGCTTCCGGAAAACAGGCCGAACATGGCTGCCGTGGTCAACGATCTGAATATGCCGGCTACCGGAAAATAGGGCGATGAAAAACTGAACTTCCTTGTATAAGTACATTAGCCAAAATAAATTAGCTTTTTATAAATTATCATGATCTTACTTTTTAAATTTTGGGTAATTTAATCCTTAAATTTTTTAAGCTATAATTGATTCTCATTCTTTTTTTTTTATTTGATGCTATCATTCCGCCTCTAAAAAGCAGAGTTTTCATATCGGACGGTATACCGCCTGGTACGTCAAATTTCGCTTTGTATCCGTATTCTTTTTCATGCCGTCCGGTACAAGGTATTATGGTCGATTTTCGGATTTTTTTCGTGTCTGATTCTAAAAAACTAATTAAATATTAATTTTTTTAAATATAAAATAAAATAAAATTTGGTATCGTCCGATATATCGATCGTACCACTCATACCGGTCCGGACCGGTATGAAAACATTGCTAAAAAGTCAATGTATTAAGTCATAAGTTCAACTTATCTTTATAAATGTTATATGCATGTATTAGAGTTTTTCACGAGTTTTAAATGACACATTTCTTTCTAGTTCATCTTCTCCATTTCAAATTGGCTACGAGACCACATAAATCGGTTTTATGTTTTTTTTATATTATTGAATCAATAGATCAAATATTAATCATATTGTTCTTATTTTGAATATGAGTCAAGACCATATATCATTCAATATTTTCAAATTTATCATACAAATCGAAACTTCTAAATCGGAAGCTACAAAACTTATATCTCTTTTGACAAATCTAATTCTCAAATTTTAATAAGTATGGTAAAATTTATTCTCAAATTTTGAAATAAATTTTGTCACGCTAATACCAAATTTGGAACTCTAAATTATTTTGTCAAAATATTCAAAGCATAAGAATTATGGATACCAATTAAAGTTTGAAAACCAAATATATACTAATCTTGAAACTTTAGTAATAAAACAAATTATTTTTTTAAATTTTATTAAAAATAAAAAATGGCTGGTTTAAAAAAACATGAACCGCTATTTCTCAGCCACTTTGGACCGGACCAAAGTGCGGCTGAGCCTAATGATCATGCAACCATTCAGGAGGCCACCATTTTGGCTTAAACGTTTGTACATTCACATCTTCCTGGTCTCTAATAGTCAAAGACTCCGCATCTCCGAAAGCATCACGGAGTCGAACAAGTCCGAGGCCACGACATCCGACGACAGTCGTGACAACCCCAGCTTTCTTATGAGATCCCGCAGTCATCACTTCTGAACCGGGAGTGACTTCAATCTTCATCTCTGAGTTAATCCTCATTCCATAAACAAATTGACCAAAATAGAAGCAAATAAAGAAGAAGGGGATTAATTATATTACCCTTCTCGTTATCGTTGAAAAATTTGAGTGGAATCAAGCGTTTACGAATCTCGCCACGGTGATGAGTACGAGCAATGAGTTCTTGGCCAATGTAACATCCTTTCTCAAAGCTTATGGCGTTTAAACCAGCAAGATTGTACTCCAAAGGTACTGCTTCTCCTGCAACACAATTGGTTCCACCCTCAAATTCAGCTTGTCTTGATGATCTATAACAGTGTAAAAGATCAAGATGCAGAAATTCAGGATTCAATTGACTGGGAGAGCGTCTGTGTATCTCAATACATAAGAGAAGTGAATCATAATGAAAAGATTAGATCAAACCAATTACTTATAATATCACTGTCTTATAAACTATAACATTTCTAATATTACAATCGATATGAGATAGTATTTAAACACTCCCCTCAATCGAAATAACCTTGATCCAGTTCAGACTTGCTTCAATTTTGTTTGGTATTGCTCGAATCATAGGTATATCTATTTTTGTCGTCTAACCAAAGTTTTTTTTACTAAACAGGTAAAACGAGTCAAAAACTCACTCTAGAGCTCTGATACCATGTAGAAGTTCAGAATTCAATGGACCGAAAGAGTGTCCGTGTAGCACAATACATAAGAAAAGCGAATCACATCCGCTAGACCAAACCAATTACTTTTGATATCACTCCTTTTATAAACTATAACATTTCTAATTCCACGACCAATTTCTAATTCCACAACCTATATAGGATAGTATTTCAACACAAGAAACATACCTTTTGGGATCTCTGTGGAGCCTTCAGCGACTCCTTGCTGTAATCTCCACAGAAGGAAGTTTCTTTCATCGGTTTCTTGATCTGCCTCTACAAGAGGTGCTGCAGAATCATTTATAATAAGTACAGAGCAATTGATTAGAAGAGATGCAATAAATGAATGAATGAACCCACGGGTTTCATTAGATGGGAATATGCCTCTGTAACCAAGACAATCAAGCCTTGCATCACGGTTCCAGATCCACCCAAGGCTATCACCTCTTGAAGAAGACACACCAGTAACATCAACAGCACCACCCCAGCCAAGGGAAGTGGAAGTATTTGAAATATCATCACCAAAACGTTGCCAACAAGAAAAATCACTGGTTGCATCATCAATATCAACTTTTGATCTCAAACGATAACTGTTAAGCAAGATAAGTACAATCATGAACAAATATAAAGAAACCCCCAAAAAATGAAAACGTTTCACCTTTTTAAAGTGGTTAAAAGCTCATCAACTACATCTTTATCAACATCAGCATAAATCTCAATCTCACAAGGGTCAGGACCCGGCCCTGACCCTGTCCGGTCAAGCTTCTCGTTGGGATAGGGTGGTCTATAAAAAAAGAAATCGTAGAGAAACCTACCTTTTGGGGTTAACATAGCAGCATATATAGGAGGAGCAATAGCAACAGGCATGTTGGGTGTGAAGTTACTCTCGGGGAGAGGTTCTGGGGTGGATAAACTCCTCACATCATTTGTTACCAGACCCTGGAGAAATTTAATTGTCTCGGGTCCTCTAAATCGGATTACAGATCTGGATTTCAGAAGGCATGCCATTGAACTAAAAGATGGTTCAATGAATATTGAAGAAAATGAAAAAAATGGAGGATAGGAAACAAGATATGGAAGAAGCAATCAATCCCTTACTGTTCAGGAAAAATCCAGGGAGAGCGGTTTAGGGAAAGCTTGGCACCTCGGCCGTATCGCCCAATGAATTCTGTCATCCATTTTCACGATCATTATCTCCTGCCGCCAAACTCTCAGATTCGCATTTGCCTAAAAGAGAAGACAAAGCAATAGAACAATACAGGAAAGAGAGATCCGACCCGGCATGGGTTGGCCCGTCCGATGCCCATGTTTATCTGTTCTAGGCCCACCCCGGAAGTCTGGACCGAGCGTTGTTGTACTTTTTGGAAGTTGACTTAACATTCCAAATTCAATCCATGCATTAACATTTGGCATATAAATGATTTATGTATTAAATATAAATCATGTTACAAATCCAAAGAAGGTTAAGGGCAATTTACAATTAGCTTATTAAGAAAGAACAGTTTATAAACTTGTTCGGGTTCGTATTTTTTGTTCAAATTAAAATGTCAATAATGTTCCAATAATAAGACAAATTCAATAAAAATTCGAACAAACAAACATATTCACATATGTTTGAATTTGAATATTTGTATACTATTTTACATGAATACGAACAAATCCAAACACGAAATCGAACACAAAACGAACGGATCAAACACGAATGAAGATGAATACAAACACAAAACGAACATGATCACAAACGAACATAAACAAAATTTTAGATATATGAACAATGTTTGAATAAGTTTTTCCATTCGAATTATAATATGAATTAACACCATCAAGTCAAACTCGATAGAATAATAGACTTTTTTACAGACCTGAGACATCAATCAAAGTTGTGGGCTAGGATTCACTGTAAATAGAATGGAACCATCAATTCATGATCAAACTCCCATAAAGATACCTTTTTTGCGTCTTGTGATTCATAGGCATGTTCTGTTATTGGAACCACGTTTGGTACGATGCTTGATTCCTGTTGTGCAGCCAGACTCTACGTTGTTTGAACTTTCAGTACAAGGGAGTGCCCAGCCGACACTGTGACCTTGTTGCTGGCTAATGCCTCCTAAGCCTAAAACATTCAAGGATCAGCAATACAAAACTTCATGCATTTAAGAAAGTATCTATATCTTTAACAATGACACAATATACACTTCTACAACATGTTCATTTATATACAAAAATGAGAAAATTGCATCAAAGTTACACCAAAATTGGCCCCCATAATTTGTAATGGCATATTTAGTCCGTTTTGACAAATTAGATCCCCAAAGTGGCAAAATCGATCCACAAAATTTGATTTTAATCGAGGATCTCAATTGTCAAAATTGAAAACATTGGAGACCAATTATGTCATACAAACTAAACTTTGATAACTAATTTTACCAAAACTTACAAAGTATAAGGAACAATTTTGTCAACTTGATAATTTGGGGATCACAATTGCCTTAATCATCAAACTTTGGGGACCAGAATTGTCAAAACCATGAAATTATGGAGACCAAATTTGCGTCTCGACCAAAAAATACAAGGCGAGGAAAAATGATATGGCGTGACAATTTCCAGAGCACCTAATATGCACCAAAATAGTAAATCTAGGCTGAAGGGCACAGGGTCATGGTTTGGATTTGTTTCAAATACCTCTTACAAAGTTGTAAATTAATCCGGACATAAAATGAAACAAATGAAACCCAACGTGAGAATAAGGAATAACTTGTAAGTATAAACGTATGACTTATTACCTTGATCTTGATACAGAGGAAGATGATTTTTTACATTTCTCTTCCACGCCTTACTGAAGCCGCCAAGTTCATCTAAGAAAATTAAAGGGAGTGTAAAACAAGCAATTTGAGTGGCAAATAGTTCTAAAAAAACCACCTTCATTCAAATTATGAAGAGTCTGCATTGTGTCCACATGACCATCAGATGCCAATTTCCGAGTGACAGAATGCCCCTAAATCATGAATAAAATACATTGGTATCTTAGATACACACATGCATGTTATGAAATTAAACCCATAATCAAACCGATAACCATAAGAAAAAACTTTTCAGATGTGGAAGATCAGCCACAACATTGCTCCGATACTAGTTGTTAGGAAATTAAACTCCGGTACCGGGTAAAACACCAACCCGACATCTATTCCCTTCTTCCCCATGGTATGCATTCTCTTGTGTATATTCAATAGTGAATATACATTGGTAGCCAGGGTTTTATCAAGTACAAGAGTTTCCTCAAATTATCGATTTGATTCTGGGTTTAATTTCCTAACAATGCATACCAAAGGGAATTTTGAGAGCAATACCTTTTCATGGATTCCTCTGGTTACCCTGTGAATAGCTTGACGAGTAGATGAATCAGCTTCTTTGCATTCTTCAAACAGCAACTAAAAATATCAAGCAAGGAGGAGCAAACTCGCAAGTATCATAGCAAACTACAACACAGACAGCTACTACAAATTAGCAAAACCAGGCATTACTCCATCGCCTCCAGTCCTCCTTGTTCTTGAAGAAGTGTAGTATGCACCATTTTCACCACCATATGAAACAGTTGAACTTTGAAAAGTAAAGCTGTGTGACTGTGGTTGTGCTTGTAAGTGGTGCACAGGGGTTGCATTTATCAGACTTGGGGTGTACTTCCGCTTTTTGTCTGCAAAAACAAATGGAAAACATTAAAACCCAAAAGGATCAATCAAGCCAATTGCAACCAGAAGGGTTATGATAAAACCAACGCACCAAGAGTTCCATTATCAGGATCCTCTACAAATGGCTCTTTTGTGGATCTTCTATGCTTTATGGGATTCTCGCTTACACCTTTTCCTTCCTCCTTGCTTTCCTCATCATCTGAATTCAACTCCTCAATAATTGGCCCCCTCAAACAGCGAGATGAACTAGTTTCATGACCAATATGTCCACGGATACCCCTTCCTTCCTCCTTCCTACTCTCCTCAAGAACCTTTTCATCATCAGAGTTAACCTCCTCAATTACAGGCTCCCTCAAACGGCGGGGCGGGAGATGCTCATTACCAATGATTCCAGGAATAATGGGATTTAACAATCCGGCAGAGCGGAAAACCCCAGAACCAAACATTGTTTGATAAGGAGATGCAAAAAACAGATCGTCAAATGGATCATGTCCACCCAAAATTCTCGACGTTAGATCAAAGCCTCCAAAACCACCGAAGCCGCCAAAAGTACCAAAAGGACCCCCAAAGTTAAAAAACGGATGCCTGCCTCCTCCCTGCATTTCTTATTTCCTGTTTCCTGGAAAAGCTACATAAGAAAGGTATAAACCACACGATAACTGCAGATAATCCTTGAAAAATTACTTAAAATTGAGAATGACAATATGTGACATTCTTTGTCCCACACATATCAAGATGAACACAAAAACCCCGTAAATAGGATAAGAAAAGTGAACATAATGAGATCGTCTGGAATTCATGCATCAGAACCCTAAAATAAATTACCAGAAGTAAAATCCCTTTTCCACAATCCAAGAACAGTTTTTGCATGTTGTAATGGAATAATATACAAACTAATTCCAAAATACGATTCGCGAAGCAAAACCAAAAATCAGGATTAAGAAACACAAATTGAGGATACAAATAAGAGAAACTCGCTACACAAATTTTAAACCATACCGATATTAGTGATGAGATCTTCCGCAAAATAAATAGAAACGATTTTTGAAGAAGCGATCGAATTATATGAAGCTTCGTGAACTCTTAATAACCGTTTACAAGCGTTTTTCTAGATTAACAGGGAATCAATCAATCACCATGGCCTCTCGCTATCGCACTCGGTCTTCAATTTCTCTTTCTCTAAAAGAAGAAACTTCTTTGCAGTCGGCCAAAAGTCTAAATAGAATATATATACATATACATATACATATACATATACATATACATATACATATACATATACATATACATATACATATACATATACATATACATATACATATACATATACATATACATATACATATACATATACATATACATATACATATACATATACATATACATATACATATACAGTCTATAGACTACTAAGATACATAAAATTTAAAACTGGACGAATGAAATTAGAAGTTTAAGATGTATCGATGTTTAATCATATTTTATAATATAATTAATTTTAAAACTTTTAGAATTAAAATTTTGTTAAAAAATTATTTAAACTGATTCAACCAGTTAAAGTTTAGATCATTTTTTTTGGTTTTTATACTTTTAAAGAGTCATCAATATGTGATTGATTAGGTTGATCATATTAAATTTTAAGAACAATATAATTTTAGAATGACTTACAAATAATATATTTTCTTTAGATAATAACATTATTTATTTATTGTTTCAAATAATATCAGTAGGTATGAGTTTTAAACTATGTTGTACGAGTGCGTGAAATTTGAGGATTTCATGCACCGGGTGTGTGAATTACATATTTTTTAAAAAAATTATGGTCAATAAGAATCAGATAAGAAGTTATGCAGAAGCTCTTGAGAGTGGGAAAAAAAATTGTACATGTGACTAAAAAGCGGTGATAACAATAAGTTAAAAAAATGTGAATTAAGAATTTCATACTTCATTCTTAAATTGTTTTAAAACTCATTAATTTTGAAAATTTCAAATATTTATATTGATTATTTTTTTATCTTGAATTTGACGCACCTTGAATCGGATACTTCTAAAATCGCCACACCAAATATTATGTACCTCCATACCCGTGCAATGTAGGTTTTAAATGATCATGTAAGGTCTAACTTGTCTATTTGGGAAAAAATATATATATGAAGTAAGTAAATTTTTAAAATTTTTTTGAGTAAGAACAATGTAACTTGAGATGAGTTACAAATAGTGTACTTTCTTTAGTTATACTATAATTATTTTGGTACATATCTGATATATTCTGTACATATTCGATATATCAATGTATTGAACTTGATCAGTATCGATTTTAAAACATTGCATCCAATCGAGTTTTAAATGGGATCATTTGGGGACTAGTTGTGATTTGAAAGAATTTTCGTGGAAAAATGGAATAAAGAATCAAGCATCCCTCTAAAACTACAAATTCATAGTTTGCACGATTTGCTAGGATTCGTGCAACCTAGCGCACTGGGATGTGGTGTGTCGAGTGCATAAAAATTTTTTCAAAAAATATTTTAATTAATTCGAATGAAATTTTATACAATTTATCATATTATTAATCGAAATGATTTGAAATATTATTGGATTATTGAGTAAATTGTAAAAAAAAATATATTTATATTATTTTAATCAACGAATCTTTTAAGCACCTTAATCGGATTCGTAAAAAATTAACTAATCTCGTACCCCAAACCCTTGTTGGTGCAACATAGACAAATTCATTAGGTTTTGCCACTAGACAATCCAAAATGGTTCGCTATCATTGCATCCCACAAAACAAGTCAAATTTACGTGGATTGGATTAATGCAATGTTTTCATACTGACCGTAATGGCGAAAACCGAACGACACCAGGTTTCCGGGTCGGAACCCGGATTTTTCTGGGTCCGAATCGAAACTGTATGCAAAACCGATATGAAAATATTGGATTAATGTTGATAATATTCTCGTCATTTCTATCTAGATCGAAATGCTAAAGCTGAAAAATTCTTAGCCTTAATCTCACAAGTATCGAAAACTTGGAAAAACTATCGTCTAGATGTTCAATAGTAAGCTCGATTTATAGAAAATCCACAGGTCGGCCGACTCTAAGTTCAAATGATGCATGGGATCAATTGTAATTCTTTCAAAGTAACACAATATTTCTTGGCCAAAAAAAGAAGCATTGCCATTGCATGGAATGAATAGTCTCTTCTCTACTCTACGCCTTGAAATCGTCCTTATCATTAACAGGAATGGCCTGGTTCCTCCAGTACACCGCCAAACCACTCCCCCCAAGCTGCACATCAACGAATCAATCAATCCCAGCAGCCTTTAACAATAATGCACATAAAATAAAACTTTACCGCCATGCACACGACGCTAACAGCAGAAGGAACAGCAACAAGAGGATTCGTAAAGTGTTTCTGAGCTAACAGGAATCCCAATGCAGAGCTCTAAAACCACAAAAACACCTTTAAAAATCATTGCTTTCTAATGAAATGGAGCTTTAAAAGTCATACCTGCATTCCACATTCTATGGAAATTGTCCTTGAAGTAGATTCACCAAAGGATAGTTTCGACATCCAATACCCGATAAAAAATGCTGCTGCATGTAAAAGAGCTACCGGAAGTAGTAACTGTGCTCCCTGAGTTTTAAGCACTTCTGCAACTTGTCCGATCTGTGCATCGAAACGTAACGTTAAATCCCGTTAACATGATGAATGTGTTAAATTTCTAGAGTATGGTCAATTTCATAAGGGGGGTGTGCTCGGATATAATGCATAAAAGAGAGGAGACCACACTGTAAAAAACTTGAACAAGTCATTTACTATGATCTACATTCTCTCTTATAAACTAATCAGACAATTTCATTATTTCAAAAGAATGAACTAATGGTTTATTGAAACTTGTAGAACTCACAGGACTTGCACAGAGAAGGGTTGTGAGGATAACTCCGATTAACGGTGTCACGGTGATTATTTTCGCGGTGAACTTCGGAAAGTACTCATTTGATAGAACTGGGAAAACAGAGTTCGATGGTAATATTATTTGAACTTCTGAAACTAAGTTTTCGTAGCTCACCTCCGATTATGGTAGGTACGAGAACCACTTGAAAAGTGCTGATAGCAAGACCCTGTAAATACACAAATGAAATCAACATAGTGTTGAAATATACCCCAAAGTGGAAATACAAATGTTATAGTTTATAAATAGAGTGATATCATGAGTAATTGGATTGGTCTAGTCTTTTTAATATGATTAAATTCTCTTATGGCTTAACGGACATTTTCCCGACCCATTGAATTTCGAATTTCTACACATAGGACAAGTTTTTCGATCGACGGGAGATATTGAGATACTTACAGCTGCATCAACTGGCACAAGCTGGCCTGCCAAAAGCTTGGTGAGAAGTGGTGTCATGACAATGGCACCAATGGTTGAGCATCTAAAATGACACTAGTTATTTACAATGAAAAAAGCATAAAGAAAGCATGTTAAACTGAGCTCACGTTGTCATTAGAACAGAAAGAGCTACATTTCCTTTAGAAATATATGTTGCCACATTTGATGCTTGCCCTCCAGGACAGCATGAGACTAGTATAAGACCGGTTGCTAGAGGAGCCGATAATTTCAACGTCTGCGAAAAAAATAGTTTAACTATACGAAATTGTACAACCAGTGTTAAATTTCTAGAGTTAGATCAATTTCATGTGGGAAGTATGCTCGGAAATAGTGTATAAGAGAAGAAGACTACACCATAAAATACTTGAACAAGTCATTTACTATAGTCCACATTTCCTCTTATAAACCAATCCAAACAACTTCCACTTTTGATGTGGAATAATTGTCATTATTTCAACCCACCCCTCAATTCCAACCACCTGATAAGTTAGACTTAACAATTCAAATCGGTGGATTACCCACCGATCAATTTCATTAAACCGAACTAACCCCCGGTAAGGTTACTCATGATTTTTCTAAACCTGCTCCGATATTTTTTTTGAACGGAATGCAAAATTTCATTGAGTGAGAAATAATAATAATAATTCCCGTCAATCAACAATTAAACTCAAATGAGTGACATTCAAAACAACCTCAATTTCATGTGGGGAGTGTGCTCAGATATAGTGTATAAAAGAAGGAGACCACACCATAAAAGACTTGAACAAATCATTTACTATGGTCCACATTCTCTCTCATAAACCAATCCAAAAATTTCCACTTCCGATGTAGGATAATTGTCACTATTTCAACAACGAGAAGCAACAAATCTTATTCCTAGTATGGGGATATATACTTACCATTGCAATGAAAAATCCCAGTGCCGGTTTGATGATAAATTGAGCCAAAAATCCTACGCCTACCTGGATACATAATCGAAATTGTGATCTTATTCCTCAATACACACATTTTATTAATTGCATCTATGTACTCACAGTCCATGGGTTACGCAGGCATCTTCGAAAGTCGTCAAAAGTTAAGGTTAATCCCATTGAAAGCATAAGGAAACCCAAACCAACAGTAAATAAATCTGTTTGTAACCAAGTTACCTGCATGAAAACTGATTTTAGTATCTGTACAATTTCAAGAAAATGAAGCTAAAAAAACTTACATATGAAGGCTTGTAAATGCCTATGATTGTACCTAAAATAACCTGCAATTGTTTGGAAAATAAATATCAGCAAAAATATGAAAAGATTGCAGGGTGAAAATAATCATGATGAATAACAGTATAGACGTACCCAAACTGGAAAAAGAGTCGTCAAGGTCTCGATGATTTTCTCGTATTGGCTGCGATCTACAGAAGAACTGCTTGAGAAGTCATCAGAGGTGGCTGCATTGCAATATAATCCAGGATTCCTAATAAGAGAAGACACATTTTAATGCTTCTCAGTGTTCCAATTTACAAGGGTGGCATAAAAAAAGGGATATCAAATTTTTGTATTTGCTATGATTAAATCCGAACACATTATGAAAGTATTGAAATTATAGAGTCTAGCCGAAATTACGATGAGAGAGCGTCAACGAACGGGATGAAGGAGAGGAGACCACACATTTAAAAGACTTGATCAAGTCATTATGTGATGACATTCCTCACCCTTATAAATCTAATCAATCTCACTTATCTAACCATAAATTACGATGGGAGAGCGTCAACGAACGGGATTAAAGAGAGGAAACCACACATTTAAAAGACTGATCAAACCAACACATTTCTTACCCTTATAAATCTAATCAAATTAATCCCACTTCTCTAACCAATGTGGGATAAACTCAACACTTCCCCTCAAGTCCAACCATAAGCTCCGATATCATGTTCAAATTATAGAATCTGGCCGAAATTCGACGGGAGAGCAAGAACGAGCGAGATTAATGGGAGAATGCCACATATTTAAAAACTTGATCAAACCATCATGTGATGGTATTCCTCCCTCTTATATGTTAAATTTCTAGAGTCGGGTCAATTTGCGTGGGAGGTGTGCTCTTATATGGTCATTTAAAAGACTTGAACAAGTCATTTACTATGGTCCACGTTCCCTCTTATAAACCAATCCATCCCACTTTCATTTTCCAATGTGGGAAAATTTCACTCATATTTCAACATTATAAACCTAATGAATCCTACTACTCTAACCAATATGAGACAAATTAAACAGAAAGCTACCTGTGTGNTGGTGCTTTCGCTCAACTCGACCATTTTGTTGAGAGGATTCAACACAAGAAGTGTGATGATGGATGCCTTGCTCTTCATAAAATTGAGTAAGGCGAAATTCCGGAGCATTATCAGTGCGAATAATTTTCACAGAATGTCCGAATTGCCGCCCTATCATTTTTATGAAGGATGGCAACATGGAAGCTGCTTCACTCTTGTGTCGCATAAGATAAGTCCATGTGCACCTAGAGTGATCTTCGACTAATGTGAGAAAATAATGGTGACCTCCTAATGAAGCTGTTTTGTAGGGACCCCAAGTATCTACATGAATTAAGTCAAACAAATTTCTAACAGTGAGACTTTGACGAGGAAATGGAAGACGACGATGCTTTGCTAGAGGACATGTTAAGCAAATTTTGTGTTTCATGCATTTTACTGAAGTGTCATGTCTAGCTATATGTTCTATTGTATCATGTGATGCATGCCCAAGACGATAATGCCATAAATCAAAAACAGAATCGTTCATAAAAGAGTTAGAAGCAAAAAAGTGAGAGTTCGAGATAGGTGCTAAAGTACAATCTTGATCAATAAAATATAGGTTGTTTAGCATAGTACCCATACCAATCGTCATCCATGTAGACGATTCCTGCAAAATACAACTATCAGTCTTGAAAGTAATAGATAAGTTATTATCAATCGCGAGTTTATTCACTGATAATAAGTTTACTTTAAAACTAGGAATGAAAAGGACCTTAGATAATTTCAGGCGGGTGGTAAGTTGTACTATACCGGTGTGAGTTACCGGTGCGGTGAAGCCATTTGGAAATTTTACCGTGGCTTGAGTTTTTGAAAAAGATTTGAAGAGTCGTAGGTCTGAGCACATATGCTCACTTGCTCCCGAGTCTATAATCCAACGACTATTTAAAATAGAAGGGATCATATTACCTGCAAAATGTTCAGATGAATTGGTAACAGTGGCATTAGTTGTAGTGGGTTGTTCTCCAGCATTCAGGTTGGAGCAACCATTGTCTCCTAGTAGTCGCTGGAGTAGTGTTTTAAGTTGTCCATAAGTGATGTTTGCTATTTCATTCTCATTAGAAGAATGAAGTATGCCATTGTTATCCTGCAATGTTACATTAGATGAATAAGCATTCTGTATACCTCTGCTACCTTTTGTTCGCTTGTTGCGTTGGTCCTTCGGATATCCCACGAGTTTATAGCATTGCTCTATGGTGTGATTTATAAGCCCACAGTGTATGCATTTATTTTTGAAGGCTTGTGGATGTGGGAATGCTTTGCTTAATAATGCAGATGCCTCATGTGGGAGTGTGAGAATAGGGCTTTTGAGTCGATATTCCTCTTGATGCAGACTGTTGTATACCTCTTCCATGGATGGGAATGGTTTGCGCATCAGAAGTTGCGAACGTATGGCACTAAACTCGTTGTTGAGAGAGTTCAAGAGCTTGTAGATCTTGTCTTTCTCATGTTGTTCGCTGAATTTTTCGAATCCCCCACACTTACAGTTTGGTAGTGGTCTTGAGTTGAATAACTCCTCCCATAGAGTAGTGAGTTTTGTGTACAAATCATTAATGTTGAGCGACCCTTGTGTCAAGATACCGAGTTCTTGTTGGATTTGGCAGACTCTAGCATCGTCGGGTTGAGAAAATCGTTGTTCAAGAGTAAGCCAAACCTCCCTACCTGTTCGTTTGTAAAATACAGTTGCAGATATTTTGGAGTCTAAGCAGCAGAAGATCTAGGAGAGAACAAGGTCATTGCACCGCCTCCACATCGGGTACTGAGAATCTGTAGGGCTTGGTTCATCTATTTCACCAAGGATAAGTCCCAATTTGTTTCGGATAGATAATCCGAGACGTACATCTCTTGACCAAGTTGCATAATTGTTTCCATTTAGTGGCACAGAGAGTATTAGATCTACTGTATCCTGAGGGCTAATGAACAAAGGAGATGTTGCGACCAAACTAGTGTCTTTAACCTCACCTTTGGTGAGATCATTCTTTTGATTTGTGTCTAAATCTCCAGAAGCCATAACTGCGGATAAATTTTTGCAGATCTAGAAAAGCTCCGATACCATATTAGCAAAGAGGAGATACCATATTCTAGTAATACAACGGATACTTTCCTATCCTCTCTAAGACAGAGACTAGACTGCATTATAGGCTTTACTGCAGTGGCTTTATCAAGCTATAGATTCAACTTTAATCACATGCGATCTTTATGTCACGGGTTGCAACAAGAGACTTCGGATAAGAAGCAGCAATGCCATCATTGATGGCTTTTGTTGAGCTTCGTCTTTGAGTTCTGCCTCGACTTTTTCTTTAACCGGAGCAGGGATTTTGTATCCAAGTTCTTTCAACTGGTTTTCGGTTTGGTAAACTACTGAATCATCTTGATTCTTAGTGTCAATGGCACCCCTTTTTTTCCTTATCCTCCTTGGCGAGCTTCTCAGCTTCATTAACCATTTTCTCCACCTGTGGTTACATCAACAATGAAGGATTAAATCAAAACAAAGCTACAGCGAGACGAATAATGAACTTAGTTAATTAGTAGGCAATGTGCTTGTGCTGGTAATGGTAATTTCTTGCTTCATCCCTGTTCCCTTATCACTAGCAGTGACTGAGAGGATAGTCTCAATGGGTTTGTTTGGGTTTGTGTTCTAAACCCCGGTGTGGCCACCGCAACACCAAAATTTACGTTTTCACAAAACATAACCAAATGTGCGGTGTGGTGAACTTACAAAAATCGCGGTGGATAGAAAGCTGCGTGGAGCAGCTGGCGTGAAAACGCGATTTTAAAAAGACTACCATACCCTTCATTTTAATTCTCAAATCTACAGCCGATTTTCTAAACCCTACAATTTCTCATAGTGCTTTTGTCCTCTGCGCAGAAGAACCCAATTTTCAAATTCTCACCTTCTCAAGAAGTCCTCTGCGCGAAGAAGAACCCAGTGCTTTTGTCCGTTTTTCATCCGGTAACCCCAATGTTTGTTTTCATCCGGTAGCCCCAATGTTTGTTTTCAAAAAGCACATTTTCTTATATTTATTTCTCAGGTTTTCATCCGTGACCCAAGTTTTTAGATTTTAGTTTTTAGTTTTTAATTTATCATCCGTAACCCATGCTTTATTTCTCAAGTTTTAGTTATAAGTTTTCATCAATAGCCTAAGGTTTATTTCTCAATTTCTAGTTGAAAAGTTTTGTTACAATATAAGCAGTTTATCCCATTTCAAAATTGATGATATTACATTATCAAAATTTCGATTAATGTTTGGTTAGATGAGACTATGAATTTGTTTATGTAATTACGATGTATGTTTATGTAATTTATGAATTTGTTAGATGCGAATATGAATTTGTTTATGTAATTTACAATTAATTGTGAACTGAATTCTATTATCTTTGAATTCATACGAACTTATGATTACTTTGATAATCATTTAGTTTGTATCGTTTTTTAAATTACTTTCTTTGATATTCGGATTAGGTTGTTGTTGCTATTTTAGAGAGATCATTAGTGATGACAGAGTCACAAACTATTGATTCTAGAACACCAGCATATTGGGATAGACATTTGATTGAAGTCTTTGTTAGATTATGTGCACAGGAAGTAATTAAGGGAAATAGACCTGGTACTTTTTTGAATAAAGTTGGTTGGGCAAATGTGATAGTTAAATTTACTGAGACAACTGGTAGAATTTACTCAAGGCATCAACTAAAAAATAAGTGGGATGGATTAAAAAAAGATTGGGTTGTTTGGTTGAAACTGAAGACTACAGCATCAGGTCTAGGTGTCTCAGAATCAACAGGAACTATCACAGCAGATGAAAGCTGGTGGACTGAGGCACTAAAGGTAATTCAATTTATGCAATTTCTTATTCTAAAAATATGTCGCCTACATGTCATATTCTTTCTCATGCAGGAAGATAATAGATATCTCAAGTTCAAAACATTTGGACCAGTTAGTGAAGAAGACCAAAGAATTATGTTCACTGGTATTGTGGCAACCGGTGAACATATGTTCACTCCTGCTAGCTCAGAGCCATGCCCTACTGTGACAGAAACACAAAACTTTGATAATACAGAGGGTGAGAATCACAATTATGAAGGAGAACATGATTTCGATTCTAGGATGACCCCAAACCGAGAGGTTGTATGTTCCACCCTCATTTGGGGATGACAATGATGGTTCACCAGCTGTAGAGTCTTCTAGTGTTAATAGAGGAAGGAAAGAAAAAAATAAACAGAAGAGAAATGATGACAACAGAGATTCGATGAACAATTTGGCTTCTTCTTTGCATGAACTATCATCTACCGACTTTGAAGCATCGCAAATTGATTGTTGTTTGAAGGGCTTACGTGAACTTCCTGGTGTAGTACATGGCAGTGATTTTTACTACGAAGCCATATGGTTGTTCGAAAACAAGTTCAATAGAACTTGTTTTCTAGGCTTATCGACACATGAAGAAAAATTTGATTTCCTAATGCGGGCTCTTGCTAGGCGTGATAGACATGCTTATATAAGTTGATTTTAGTTTGTTGTTCAAAATTTGTATGTGTTTTTATTTGTGGACATGTTTCATTTTCATCTTGACTTTTATGAGTATTATTTTCGTAGTAATTTGTTGTCTACTTTCTATCCTTACATCTTATTTTGTATAGGTACTATGTCAAATTGGTGTGATCTAAACGATTCGGAAAGAAATAAAATTAAAAGAAAAATCGGGATGAACACCGGACAAAGCATGTATGAAGTGGTGTTGCATTCCAAATATGCTAAGGTGAGTTCTTCAATCCCACAAAATACACGAGACTACAGCGGGGCGGAATGGTTGAAATACATCTTGGATGGACATTGGAGAGATTGTCTAAGCACTTTTCGAATGAGACCACATGTCTTTCATAAATTATGCACTTTGCTTGGTGATCGATATGGTTTATGTCATATTGGTAGTTGCTCTATACAAGAGCAAGTTGGCACTTTCATGATGATTGCTGGATTAGGTTTACCTCGACGTGGTCCGGTCACCGTAGATTTTCAAAGGTCCACATACACAATTCACAGATCATTTCACTCCGTCCTTCGAGCATGCGTTGAAATGTCTCGTGATTGGATACGACAATATCGTGATCCTATGCTCCCACCCCCTAGCATTGAGCGAGATCCTATGTCTTGGCCATTTTTCAAAGTACGTTTACAATTCTTTATGTATAATATATGTCATTGTAACTATTTTTAACATTAATTATCAATAACAGGATTGCATTGGGTGTATTGACGGTACACACATACTTGCTTGCATACCAGAGGATAAGAAACGTCTTTGGATAGGCAGAGATGGAAAACCATCCCAAAATATAATGGTTGTTTGTGACTTTGAATTTAACATAACATATTGTTTAGCAGGTGCAGAAGGTTCACAACACGATTCAAGGATATTACGTGAGGCTGTACGTGATCGTAGAATGAAGTTTCCAATGGCACCTACATGTAAATGTAACTTAGAAAACAAATATGAATTATTAATCTAAGTATAAAAGTTGTTTTCTCACAGGAAAATATTATTTGGTCGATTCCGGGTATCCAAATATGTCTGGATTTCTGGCTCCCTACAGAGGGATGCGTTATCATCTTGCACAGTTCGATACCCCTAATTATCATAGACCTAATGAAGTATTCAATCATCGACATTCTAAGTTACGTTCTATTGTTGAGCGTACTATCGGAATGTGGAAAGTGAAGTTTAATGGACTTACATCTATTAGAAAGCGCACAAGTATTGAAACACAAGTCGCACTTGTGCCGGCAACGATGTGTATCCATAATTTTATCCGTCAGATGGATAAATATGATCCAGATCATGAAACAGTTGTAAACCAAAGAAATCATGTTATGCAAGCGCAAACAGATTATGTGGATGGTGAATTAGACAATGATGTAGCTATGAACGCTATTAGAGATCAAATTGCTAATGCCATTATTGCATCTCGGTCCGTCAGACGTCGAACATAAACCTAATTTTTGTAATATTTATCTTCAATTATGTTTTAGAAAATTACTTTGCAATAACTCAATTATGTAAATTAATGTTTTTAATTTTTATTTTAAATGTGAATTATAAATACGTATTTTTATGAATGTTATCTAGATAAATAAATTGATTAATTTGAATATACTACATTTTTAAAGTAAGGGTAAATATGTCATTTTATCAAAATCGCGTTTACTATACCACTGTTTTTTACCAAACAATTTTAAAAATCATGTTATTAAAATTGCGTTCACCTCACCGCAGTTCACCTCACCACACCTCACCGCACATTTTGAACGCCATACCAAACAACCCCATTGGGTCGACCCAAAAATATTATTAATTTTAAAAAATAAAAATTCAAATTTGTTGGAATGTTAAACCTCAAACCTTATTTAAAAATTGTTCAATTATGGGTCCAATTTTGAAACATTAAAATTGAAATTTTATTGTTAATAATTAATATACATATAAAATATATCTGAGTATTTAAAATGACTACTTTATTTAACTTAACATACTTTATTCCAACCGTTTTTATAACCGAATCTAAATGGGTTAGTTGAAGTATGGGCCAGGCCCAGATTGTTAATATGATAGCGAGATAAATCAACAGAAGTAATTTAGTCACCTTTACATTGTGATTAATGAAATATCAATAAAAACATAATGTATTTATTATCCAAATATTTAGGCTTTCTTCTCCACAAATTATGAAAACAGATTATGCATTATAAAATGCATAATATGTTTTTTGAAACAGAACAATATCCATTTTAAATTCTAATTATGAATTATAATCATAATGTATTCTGGTTTTTAACTATAATGCATAATCAAATTCAGACTTGATTCTGAAAATGCATTATGTATTCTACTCATTATTTTTTACGAGAAAATTACGACATTGACCCCCAATGTTTAAGATAATGTAAAAGCGATGTCCCCAAAGTTTGTAATTTGCATGAGAACCCCTTGAAGTTTCAAAACCGTTTAAAAATGACTCTCGAGTAAATAGTAGTGGTTTTTCGTATAAGTGGTTTTGATAATCTATGCATTATTTTTAAAATTTTCAAAGTTTAGAAACATTGTCATTTCATTTTTTTTNGCAGCAAATATGGGCTGGAAAGTTCACCATATGGATGTCAAAACAGCATTTTTACATAGGACTTTTGAAGAGGAAGTATATGTAGATCAATCTGAAGGTTTTATGAAACTAGGGAACGAGCAAAAAGTATACAGATTGAACAAAGCTCTATACGGCCTAAAACAAGCACCAAGAGCTTGGAGTGAGCATATAAATGGTATTCTTTCAAACTTAGGTTTCAAAAAATCAGCAGGTGATCATTCGATATTCATCAAGAAGTTTGAAAATGAGGATACACTTATTGTGTCATTATATGTGGATGACCTATTAATCACATCAAATCAGCAAGCACACATTGATGAATTCAAAAACAACATGACTAATCTCCTTGAGATGTCTGATCTTGGGGAAATGCATTTTTTCTTAGGCATGGAAATTATACAGAGGAAAAATGTGGGAATCTTCATTTCACAAAAGAAATATTGTACTGAAATGTTGGAAAAATTTGGGATGTTGGAGGCAAATTCAGTAAAGAATCCTATGGACTACAAGGCAAAAATTACCTCTTTTAAGGAAGAGAAAAATGCTGATGACACTCTATTCCGCAGCATTATTGGAAGCCTTCTCTATCTATCCAATACTCGCCCTGACATAAGTTATATTGTGAATGTGCTGTCACGGTATATGCATAGACAAAAAATGAGTCATATTGCACTAGCAAAACGTGTGCTGAGATATGTGAAAGGAACATTGGACTATGGCCTTTTCTTATCTTATAGTGGCAACAACAGTAAAATTCTGCTAAAGGCCTATGCTGATAGCGATTATGCAGGTTCTGAGGATGCAAAAAGCACATTTGGATACATATTCTACTTGAATCAGTGCCCATTCTCCTGGTGTACAAAAAAACAAGATATTGTTGCGCAATCTACTGCTGAAGTTGAATACATATCAGCTGCATATGCTTCAAATCAAAATACCTAGTTGAGACAAATATTAGAGGATATCAGTTTCAAACAAAATGAGCCCACTGCACTATATCTAGACAACCAAGCTGCAATTTCAATCACAAAGGATCCAACGCATTTCAGCAAAGCAAAACATATAAAGGTAAAATTTCATGCAATCAGAGAAGCAGTAAAAATCAAGATATTCGCCTATATTATGTGAAATCACAGGAGCAACATGCTGACCTATTTACCAAGAGCCTCGGTAAAACCCTATTCACACATTTCAGACAAGAAATTGGCCTAATCACAACGCAAGAGTTTGGGGATATTACCGGATCTATACCAAAAAGAGGTATGAGAAATTCCAAAAGCTTAACATCGATGGATTTTCAGCGCATCACCGGCACTGTGGCAAGAGGGAGTGTTGGAGCAAATGCTACGATAGCCCCTGATGTGCTTAAAGATAAATGAAGCCAAGGACTAAAAAGACTTTTCATATTATGTTTTATTTGTTATGTTAACTCTATTATAAATAGGTTGCTTTTGACCTATTGTAAAACAATTTCGTTTCTATATGCAAACCAATATTCAAGTGCGGCTGCTGTCTTCTGAATGTTTTATCAAACATTCAGAATGTCTTCTGCTGTAAAACAATGTTTTATCAAACATTCAAACCTCTGAATGCATCATTATCCACTTTCCACTGAGAATTCTCTTACGCCGCGGTAAGATATCTGCCATTACGCTTCCACGCAGGGTTGCTGTCTTCTCCTTCACGCCGCGCGCTTTTTCTACGGAATTCCAGTCGTCGTCATCTGCATCTCCCTCTTCGTCTTCTTTATCAGTTTCCTCCCTTGATAAGGAAATTGACAGGTCGTATTTGCAATGCTGCTTTCCTGAAAAGAAGCCTCTTAAAGTTTCTGTGCTTCTAAGCGGCGGAGTTGACAGTAGTGTCGCACTCTACCTGCTCAACGTGGCTGGTCATTCTTGCACCGCTTTCTACCTCAAGATATGGTTCCAGGTATAGCATTTCTCGTTATTTTACTGGGAATTCTACTATTAATTGAAGTCTGTGATTTATGTTTATAGGAAGACTTTGAGAACTTCTGGAATGAGTGCCCATGGGAGGAAGATTTAGCATTTGCCAAAGCTGTTTGCGCACAGGTTAATATCATGCTTCCATTGCCTGCATTCTTTTGATTGGTAAAGTATCCTTACATTGTAAAAATAATATAACTTCAATTCATTCCATTCTATTGTTTGGGAAACTGAACTGATATTGTGAAGTTCCTTCATTCTTTGATGCTATCCTTCCCTTCGAGCTATGCTAATGGATGTGGATTTAGTGAATGTAAATGTTCAACAAATGACACAACATTACTGTGGCCAACTATGGCATATTGGACTTTTATTGTTTGCTGTGCATTTTTTTGTTCTATTTTATTTCATTTTGCTTTGGTTACTATGTTTATTTATTGGTTTTGATGTTGTATTTACAAAAATCTCAATTCTTTCTACAGGTTGGTGTGCCTTTGGAAGTTGTTCATTTAACTGCTGAGTACTGGAGTGAAGTGGTATGTATAAATTGGAATTTCTCCTCTTTTAATTATATTATCTTAAATACCTTTCTATCTTCACATGCCTGTCTTATATCTTGTATAAATTGGAATTTCAGGTCTCATATTATTGATGAGTACAGGGGTGGACGCACTCCAATTCCTGATGTTCTTTGCAATACAAGGATAAAATTCGGTGTGTATTCCACTATACATAATAATTTTGTAAATATTTTTTTCATAAGTTCGAATTTTCTGTTGCTCTTTTGAATAAAGGTGTATTTGTGGATGCAATCTCAAGTATGAAATTTGACTACGTTGCCTCTGGACACTATGCCAGAGTTGTGCATCCAGATATTAGCAATAATGATGAGCCTTCAACGTTGTTGTTGTCTAAAGACATGGTAATTGGAAACGCTATTTATGTGTATCATGATGAGAAGGTTTCGGAAGTTTCATTTCTGCGTTTTCCATGTTACAGGTTAAGGATCAAACCTACTTTCTTTCACATCTTTCACAATCACAACTTAGAAGACTTATTTTCCCTCTTGGATGCATTCAAAAGGTCAGGGAGGGTCTCTTAGTAGACACATGTATCTTTATGTTTTCCTGGAACAGCAATTTATATGGTGGATAATTGATTTGACTATCTCTAGGAAGAAGTTCGGAAGCTCGCTCAGATGTTTAATTTACCAAATCAAGATAGGAAAGACTCACAAGGCATATGCTTTCTTGGAAAGGTATGCTTTAGTGACATGAAATACAAATCCCTGATAATGATCAGGCAGACAGTGTTGTCCTTGAAATTAGCTAAGTTTTCTGAAATGGCCAAGGAGAAACTGCCATAAAATAGATATATTTTAGGCGCATTTTGGATTGTGAATTTATATTCATGATTCCTTCTTGTTGATTCTATGTATTAGAAATTTTAGCTTTGGGTTTCAGATAAAATTCAGTGACTTCATTGCACGTCACATTGGTGAGGAACATGGTGTGATTTTAGAAGCTGAAACAGGAGACTTTCTTGGGAAACATCGAGGCTTTTGGTTCTATACGGTTGGCCAGTGACAGGGACTTGGTCTTCCAGGAGGACCTTGGTAAGAATCTTCCTTGGGTTCCCTAACCTGAAATGTCCAAGAGAATGTTCACTTCACTGATGTTCATTCTCATTTATGTAAGAATGTCTTGGTTTCTTTTTTGTTCTAGGTATGTAGTGGAGAAGGATGTTGAAAATAATGTAGTCTTTGTGTCAAGGATCTATTTTTCAGTTGACAAGAAAAGACGTGTATTTCGTGTTGGTTCGTTACAATGGTTTAGTGGTTCTCCTCCACAGCAAGTCTCTAGACTCGATTGCAAGGTAGGTTCAATGGGTGTTTTTAAGGCCTACTTTGATATTTAAAAGAAGGAATTAGACATTTATGGGATATTACAAGGTTATGAACATGTCAGGTTCGCCATGGTCCTGGTTTTTACACTTGTGAGATGAGGATGGAGAAGGGGGGAGAGATTGGAGTTGTTAAGTTGGATGAAGATGATCAGGGTCTTGCTGCAGGGCAATTTGCTGCATTTTATTACGACTCTGTCTGTGTTGGATCAGGTGTAATATTGAATTCATGGGACGACGATGGATACAGAGATGATCGCATTTGTCCAGAGCTCTTCAGGTTGCAAAATTTACTGATAAGTCTAAGATTGGGGAGCCTGTTAAGATAAAAAACATGTAAAAAATGATATCATGGTATTCTGTTTGTTACTCAACTAAATAAAATACGACAATTATTAGAGGATAATCTAGTAAAGTGTATACATGCACGAAGTCATACCGGTAGTATACGATCCGATATACCAGTAATACCGGTAAATATTGTTCGTGGTCGGTACACCGATATTTTGATATATTGTTGATATATAACCGGTATACGTAAAAATCATGCGTATTGGTTGAGATCGGTGTTATGGTCCATTTTTAGGGGGTACCAACAGTCATCCGGTTCATTCAACGAATGAACTCGGTTCAGATTTCTATAAAATGTGGAAGACGATCAAAAGCTAAAAACCAAAACAAATGCACAACAATATATAGTGGAAACCCCGTGAAATGGGGTGAAAACCATTCGACCAAGAGCTGATTATGCTCTTGGCCTGCTCACTAATGAAATAAATCAAAGTTCATACAAAACATGCTAATGAAAATGACGAGACAAAGAAAACGGTAAGAATCTGGCATGATAACAGCCTGTTCTTCCGCGTCCAAAGGGTCCTTTTTATTTCCTTCGTCCTGCCCTGTATTTATAGAGTCGCCGGCGAGTGTAACCCACGTCTTGTAACCGCCTTTGACAAGTTTGTTAGAGGTTGTTATCGCGGGCTGTAAAACGAGGCTGGGACCGATGCGTGGTCTGCGTGATCGGGCCCGAAGCGTGATAAACGTGATAGGGACCGAAGCGAGGAACGCGTGAGCCTGTAACCGTTTTGT